>OZ030384.1:1269123-1470413 GCA_964023945.1 Ectemnius cavifrons | reverse complement strand
TGCCGAGGGGATAAAAAAATTCTAATACAACTTTGAATTTTGCGGTCCCGTTTGTTAGTTATAGGAAGTTAAACAATCAGTAGAAAAGGTGCCGTCAGGCGAGTTTCAGTCACCTTTTGACCGGCCGGACACGCATGGCAAAGTAGGTCACGGTGACCTACATTTAAAATCGAGAGGACATTGGATCAGAACAGATCAACGTCGATAAGGCGGTATTCCTAGCGCGAGATGTCAGTAGTTACGAGGTGGTGAGCTCTGAATCTCGCGTAAAAGAGAGTACGACGCGATGGCACGTCTGGGCGAGGCGGCGATATGCGGGCGGCCATTTCCGCCGATCTCTTCGTGGCGCGATCGCCAAGTACGAGTAGAGAAGCCCCGCTACGTAGGAATCAATCGAAGAGATGATTTCTTCAGAAATTTAAAATTGATTGTGTGTGGACATCAAACCAAAAAGGGTAACATCCCCTCCGGCTCCAAATTTGCTGCTCTACCTGCTCGCTACTGCAGAGTTGTGGGAGTCAACGGGCAGAATTTCGCCCTGCGACCGGATTCTTGTTAAGACATGCAATTATTCGCGTCGTGTTTAGAAGATAATAAGGGGAATGGTAGATGGAATTGCAGCGTTGACATTTTATAACATCATTGAAAGTTGAAATAATTTCTACTGCCTCCGCCGCCTGTAGAATAAAATAGTACTCGCATTGTCAACTTAAAAGTGATAGGAGTTTAAGGTGCGCGGAGGCTTAAGGTAACTGAATTAGAGCCGCGTTTGTAGGTGAGAAAAAACCTCTTGCCGACCGACCTGCGGGAATCGCGATGAAGAACCAGCTGGTGCTCAATCGCTCGATTCCCCGAAAACAAAATCGTATCACTGTCTCGGTGCGTTTGCATCGGCGCCAGCCGAAAGCATGCTTCTTTCTCAATGTGCGAGCAAGACACGTCACGGCATCATTCGCCTGCCCCTCCTCTGTCTTTCTTTCTGTTTTGTCACTTTCTTAATACGCTTGCGATAACTAATATCTCTCATCGGTTGATTCGCGATGCAAGAATTCAATTTATCCAAATCCGGTGAAACGAATTTATCAGGCGTCTGAGACACTTTTTCATACAAGTATCGGAGGTGGCAGCGCAGCAGAGCGGTCGTGCTTGCGATCTTGAGGATCCGAGTTCGGTTCCCCGCTGTAGCGATTGTTTTTTTTTGCAGTCTGTCGCATAAAATACTCGTAATACCAATTCTACAGTAACAGACTCCATAAACGGAGGAATATCGCCGCGATAGTTTACGCTACCAAAGCAGCTGCTCTTGTACTCCACATCCATACAACCGCCCATTTAAAAGAGGCGGAAGTAGCATTTAAATTCCAGTGACAAGTAACTCTGTGGAAGTGAAACTAGGGATATGAGTGTGCGTGTGTAAGCTAGGAGTACAGAGAATGAATAACTGACGATGATAATGCAACAAAACGGATGGAATTCAGTCCACCAATTTACAATAGCATGCGACGACCGGTCAGTGAACGTGTATTTAGGAGCGCAGAGAGAGGGAGAGAGAGAGAGGGGGGGGGGGGATTTTTGTTTGAATTCTGCTACTTTCCTTGGCTGTAACACAAAATAATTTACATAGGTACAAAAATCCGAAATAAGGAGAGGTACATCTTCTGGAGCGGGAGTGTTGGGAACATCAGACGGCAACAGGGTAAAAAGTAACAAATTGAATTTAAATATTACAACTTGCTACTTTCTACCCCGTGTCCGTCCTGAAAAGGACGTAGGACGGGTGGTGGGTCCAGAAGGGTCTTCACAGGATGGAAGAGGTGTAGGTGGAAGTGGAGGTAGAGGTAGATGGTAGGCCTCCTGTTCAAAGAAGAGCTCGCGGCCGTCTCGCGAGCTGCTCGATGTGCGCCACGCGCTCTTCAATGCAGAGGTGCATCCGGCGAAGCATACTGTCGCGCACATCTCTGAGGTTGACGGTGCGCCGGATGGTGTTGGCGCACTCCATGATGCGCGCGATCAGCTGCTCTTCGCTGTCTATCGGGACGGCGTAAACGAGAGTCTTGAGGTGGCCCCAAAAAAAGAAGTCGAGGGGCGTGAGGTCCGGTGAGCGGGCGGGCCACTCTACCGGGCCGTGACGGCCTATCCACCTATCTTCAAACATTTGGTTGATGTGCTCACGTGCCAGGCGGGATGCGTGTGCCGGAGCACCATCGTGCATCCACCACGTTGTATCACGATCAATGCCATCGGGAAGCAGGGCTGGCAGGTCCTCCTGGAGAAACCGCACGTATGCCTCAGCGTTCAGCCGATGCGGCAACACGAATGGACCAAGGATATGGTCGCCCAATATCCCAGCCCAAACGTTCACCGCAAACTGGCTCTGCACGTTATGGACACACGTGGCATGCGGATTCTCCTCCGCCCACACGTGGGTATTGTGCAAATTAAGGAGGCCTGCTCGGGAAAACCCTGCTTCGTCTGTAAATATTATCTTCTGGAGGATGTCCGGCTCGTCGATGGTTTGCCGCAACATCCATCGACAGAATTGGATCCGTCGCTCGGGATCTGCCTCCGTTAACTCCTGCACTGGCTGCACGTGATAGGGGTGCAGCTCATTTTCCCGTAGAATTCGTCGTACAGTCGTCTGGCTGGTGCCCTCCACACGTGCGATGTTCCGCGTACTCGTCCCTGGAGTGTTGTGGACGCGCCGAAGAACACGCTCGTCCAAGTCTCGCGGCCGCCGATCTCGTCCGCCGGTCGCAAACTTGCCCATGCTTCCAGTTCCGCGAAGTCTTTGGGCGATCCTGTCGAACGTATGTTCGCACGGAAGATTACGCCGCGGAAATAGCTCGGCATAGAGCCGACGTGCCTCGGCAGCATTTCGATGTGCCCGACCATAGCACATATGCATTTCCTCCATTTCATAATTGTCATACATGGTGAAGTGCACTGGTCACTGGTACGCTTGGAACTGTTGGGAAGCAGCCTCGATTCGGTGGAATCGCGTGAAACAATTGCCAATAGGAATTATAACACGTTGCTCAGTAACGAACGGAATAAGTTCATCAAACTCCCTCGAAGCCAAGACCCGATACTTCCTACAGCGATTGTTTTCACGCGAGCACGTGGAAACATCGTGTCTCATCAACACATTCGCAATCCGCAATCATGTACCAAAATTGAGAGGTCTCACAGCTGCACTTACATTATGTGCGTGTAGATGTGTAATGCCTAAGAGGCATACCGATTGTATGCAAGAAGAAATATTTTGTAGGAGTTTTAATCGATTGCATGATTCGCTGGGACTCAAAACATGCTCCAAATGGTAAAATCCGACTCCTCAATTTTCCACGATCGGATTGCTACCATCATAGATGCCACCAATCAGATGACTAATGACTGCAGCTTTTCCAATAGGTTCCTTGTACCTTCGTTGTTTCATTGTTCTTTTCTTATCCGCGAAAAAGTACAAAACACACTGCTCACGGAAAGAGCAAACATTTTATTTGTAAACTATTGCATGCGTATTTTCCTCGTTTTCAACAAAGGTATGAGGCACTCACTGAAAAAGTTGCAGATTAGTGATCTGAGCGGTGGCATTCTTCTATTTTACAAGGCCAGCGAAATCGCAATCGATGCAATCGTTTGAGTGGATGAGCGTATGATGCGTAGAGTAAACTGTCGCGGCGATATTCCTCCGTTTATGGAGTCTGTTACTGTAGAATTGGTATTACGAGTATTTTATGCGACAGACTGCAAAAAAAACAATCGCTACAGCGGGGAACCGAACTCGGATCCTCAAGATCGCAAGCACGACCGCTCTGTTGCGCTGCCACTCCGATACTTGTATGAAAAAGTGTCTCAGACGCCTGATAAATTCGTTTCACCGGATTTGGATAAATTGAATTCTTGCATCGCGAATCAACCGATGAGAGATATTAATTATCAAAAGCGTATTAAGAAAGTGGCAAAACAGAAGGAAAGACAGAGGAGGGGCAGGCGAATGATACCGTGACGTGTCTTGCTCGCACGTTGAGAAAGGAGCATGCTTTCGGCTGGCGCCGGTGCAAACGCACCGAGACAGTGATACGATTTTGTTTCCGGGGAATCGAGCGATTGAGCACCAGCTGGTTCTTCATCGCGATTCCCGCAGGTCGGTCGGCAAGAGGTTTTTTGTCACCTCCAAACGCGGCTCTAATTCAGTTACCTTAAGCCTCCGCGCACCTTAAACCCCTATCACTTTTAAGTTGACAATGCGAGTACTATTTTATTCTACAGGCGGCGGAGGCAGTAGAAATTATTTCAACTTTCAATGATGTTATAAAATGTCAACGCTGCAATTCCATCTACCATTCCCCTTATTATCTTCTAAACACGACGCGAATAATTGCATGTCTTAACAAGAATCCGGTCGCAGGGCGAAATTCTGCCCGTTGACTCCCACAACTCTGCAGTAGCGAGCAGGTAGAGCAGGAAATTTGGAGCCAGAGGGGATGTTACCCTTTTTGGTTTGATGTCCACACACAATCAATTTTAAATTTCTGAAGAAAGCATCTCTTCGATTGATTCCTACGTAGCGGGACTTCTCTACTCTTACTTGGCGATCGCGCCACGAAGAGATCGGCGGAAATGGCCGCCCGCATATCGCCGCCTCGCTCAGACGTGCCATCGCGTCGTACTCTCTTTTACGCGAGATTCAGAGCTCACCACCTCGTAACTACTGACATCTCGCGCTAGGAATACCGCCTTATCGACGTTGATCTGTTCTGATCCAATGTCCTCTCGATTTTGAATGTAGGTCACCGTGACCTACTTTGCCATGCGTGTCCAGCCGGTCAAAAGGTGACTGAAACTCGCCTGACGGCACCTTTTCTACTGATTGTTTAACTTCCTATAACTAACAAACGGGACCGCAAAATTCAAAGTTGTATTAGAATTTTTTTCTCCCCTCGGCATGCAGATTAACCCCCTTGAACAGCAGACACATGAAGAGTTTCACCCTGTATATTATGTAGGGAATCTATATTCTCACATTCAGCTCAATTTCTTAAATCTCCCCCTATGTGCATGATTAAGTTATAAATACATGGTAACATTAAAGTTACATTATAACATAAACATGCACATAGGTGATGGTGCATATTTGAACAGAAATGGCAGTTGACATTTTAATAAAATTCTGCTTTTAAATTTATTAATTAAACCATTGATAAATAATTAGAAATTTGATTGCCTTTATTGTTAAGTATTAACTAACAAAAAGGCATGAAATCCGTCCAAAAACATTAAACTGTAAAAAAATGCGCCAAGTAGCAGTTGGATTTCCCCACGAATTTGAAACATTGATAAATAAATAGAAATATTATTGTCTTTATTGTAAAGCATTAACTAACAAAAAGACATGAAATCCGTCCAAAAACATTAAAATGTAAGAAAATGCGCCAAGTAGCAGTTGGATTTCCCGCAAAATTGAAATATAACAAAAAGATAATAGATATCATACAAGAAAGCCAAGTTTTCATTCAAAGATACCTCGATTTAATTCGCATTAGCAATTAATAATAAATTAACAATAAATTAGCGATTAACAATAAAAAAAACTTGGCGTGTGCGCCCTTCATTCGAGGCACTTGCTCTGGTAATATTGTTAAAAAAAACTTTTAAAGAAATTAAATTGTAGTAAAGTCAGTTTTAGGTTTGAATCAGTTGCCCATTGTCTTTTTACGTCGCAATGAAGCGCGCACACGCCAAGTTTTTTTTATTGTTAATCGCTAATTTATTGTTAATTTATTATTAATTGCTAATGCGAATTAAATCGAGGTATCTTTGAATGAAAACTTGGCTTTCTTGTATGATATCTATTATCTTTTTGTTATATTTCAATTTTGCAGGAAATCCAACTGCTACTTGGCGCATTTTCTTACATTTTAATGTTTTTGGACGGATTGATATTTCTGAAAGTATCATAAAATTTACTTTGATACAAATGGACTGCGGTAGTGTTGTGGTGTAATATGTCCGAAATTGCAATGTAATTAAAATGTTTTAACGTTTCTCCTACTCTGTAGTATGCAACGAAGGGGTGAATAGTCGCTTGATTATTATTCCAATGGAACCCAGGAACCGCATCTTGAATGACGAATGCCGAATTTTCGGAAAAATCGCAAATAACTAATACTTCGCCTTCCTTCAGGCTGTTTTTCAAGATTTGATAATACGCGCTTTGTTGTTTTGCTATGAAGTCGTGTGGTAGCAACTGTTTTAATCCGCGGAGAAAATCTTCAAGAAATGAATCGGGAGAACATTTTTATAACTGCGGAAACCCAGGAGTGACCTAGGAAAAATTTCAAAAACAGACTCACGACCCTTTGATGCACCTACACAATTATTTTCAGTTCGGTATACGATGGGGTCCGTTGGATAATTGTAATCTGCCGATACTTCGTTCTGTAATTTAGACCGTAAACACAGAGAGGAAACAGTGTTCAGTACTTTACGGTTAAGTATTAACCGGGAGTGATCCACTCAGGCAAAGATTGAATAATTCAACCATGTACCCGAGGATTAGCTCTTTATTTAGGTGAAAAGAACGGTTGGCCGTGATCGGTAGCGGCGGTCCGTGTGCAAGCATACGTGGCGCACGGGCACGCGCTAGTCTCCGAGCGCCGAGCTCGTGTTCCGGTATCGCATGAAGAATTTTATTTCAAAGAGTTTTAAATTGACCATCTTGAAATTTACAGGGCTTTTAGAGGGGACTTCAATGCACCTCCATGATTTTTTTCAAAACGGAAAAAAGTGCGTTTTCAGAATTATATACAATTAAAATTTTGGAACAATTTTTAAATAAATTAAGTAGGTTGCTACGTTCCTCAAATATTTTTTAAATTAAAATTCAATCTTGTCTGCGTAAAACTGCGTTTCGCGCTCCTCGATATCTCATACCGTTCCAGAGTTATGATTTTTTTTAAAAAAAGTAGCACCAATTTTGCAATACACATAACTTGCATAATAATTGACATTTTTACCAACGAAATGCAGATAATGTGGTTGTATATTAAGGACTACATGTTCACCAAATTTCATCAAAATCGAAGACAAAGTGTCAAAAGGTGTGATCACTCTGCGTGCAATCGCCCATATATATATAAAAACATAACAGGCACTTGTTCTTATTCAAACAAAACCCAAGAACCCCCACAGAAAACGATCACATTAAACAGGAAACCAAAAGATAAACGCATGGATACATATACAAAACCAAAAGGATAAGAAGGACGAATACACTAATTGGGACAAACAAAGGAGAACTAATCAAGTTAACAACAAAATAACAAATCCTAATACAAAATTGGTAAAAAGGACACAGCATGGTAACAATTTTCTTTTACATATTCTCATACATATTTACCCTCTCCCGCCATAAACAACCATAAAACCCACTAACGGAACCAACAACGATAACATTATACTCCAAGAGATCTAATTCCAGAAAAAACAAAACCAGACGCATCACCAGGAATCAAAGGAATCACACCACACAACACCCAACCACAGGAATGACACCACACTACCAGCAGAAGGAATCACACCAGTCAACACTCACCCAGAAGAACCACCCCACATCACCCAACCGGACTAACCCATTACCCCCCCCCCCCCCCCGTAATATGTATGGCACGGAGTGCCCATTTTGAAAGCGGGGGAGTGTAACGCGGCACCGCGCTATCAGCGCGCGGGCCTCCGCACCCCCGAACGTCCCTCCGCACGGCCGGGCCGCCGTCGTGGGCACTCGGCCCTACACGGGTCAGTTCAGACCCCAACTCGCCCTCGACTCGAAAGGTCGGAATAAAAGATCTACTCTAAACTCGTGTCTTCGTTCGACCCGCTCCGCTCTCCTTACACAATCGATTTCTTCAAGTATTGTTTGTTTTGTGATTTGATTTGCTTGTTGTCGCGAGCAAGTGAATGCGAACGTGCTGGAGTACATTGGATGGATTGAATAGCGCGAACGCATTAGTTGAGTGTCTACCGTTAACGGAGTGTCAGTATCTTGTACAGTTTAATGGGTGATGGCCATGCCTCCAAGGAGCAGGGATCTGATTATAAGAAAAGCTTAGCCGCCGCGGTGGCGCGGCCGGCCCCTCCTCGTTCCGGGGGGTTCGGATTTTCCGCGCGATGACCGTCTCCCAACACACTTCGCACACACACAGACACACGCATACCCACACTCACGCACACTTACATAGACGAGGGTGGGAGTAATGGGCGGAGGCCCTTAAACTCAAACAATAAGATGACAGACAAAGAAAGAAAGCAATGTATTGAAACGTGCCAAAACAAGGACGAGGAGCTTCCCAGCTCAATGGAGGGAGTGGAAGAGAACAGCAGCGCGGGTATCCATTCCGCCAGCGGAATGGGGCCGCCTGCGACTCCGTCCGCGGTGCGCCGTAAACGCACGAAGAAGAAGCGTGTGGTGGTCCGACCCACGGAGGCTGGCGCGGGCGGGTCCGACGACTCGGCGCGCGAGGGGGATGAACCCCCTGCGAAAGAGAGTGCGGCTCAGGCACTCCATTGGGAGGCTGAGACCGCACGCAAAATGTGGGTCAGCTCCTCAGCTGACGTAGGTGCCCAGGTCATCGAGGCCATGGACGAGGTGTGCTCTACCTGGCGGCCACCTCGGCAAACCTCAAGGGCACCTACAAGCTGAGATTCAAGAAGGCTGCCCGCATAGGGATAATGGGTGCAACGGAGCTGGCGGCCAGGGCCAGCTCCGACGGGGATGGTCGCCTCGTAAAAGAGGAAAACAGGGGCCCGAGGGCCAGGATCGCCGACCTGGAGGGGGAGATTCTCTCCCTCTCCAGGAAGGTCGAAATCCTGGGCCGCCGGGGGACGGGACCCTCAGGCGCCGCGGTGGGGGCACCCGTAAGGCCCCCCAGTGAGGGCCCCGTCAGCTTCGCTCTCGATCAGAGAGCGATGGCGCAGATCGGGGCTCTCATGGAGGCTAAACTGACCCGCTTCAGGTAGGAGCTCCTCCCTGGGCGGGCGGTGAGGCTCCCATTAGGGGTAAAGGCGGCAGTAACGACGGGCGGGGTGGCGCCCGTTCAGCGCACCTTTTCGCCCGCAGAGGCGAAGAAAAAGAAGAAGGGCAAGAAGGGGGGGGGGCAGCCAGCCAGGCTGCCCAACAACCCCCAAGCCGCCCCGAACCCACCACCCCCGGCTACACCTCCCACACAGGGAGAGACGTGGGTGATGGTGGTTGGTAGGAAGAAGAAGGGCGGGGCCACCCGCAAGGCTCTGCCACCCCCGCCACCCAAAGTGCCGCCCAAGGCGGCAAAGGGGGCGAAAGTCGTCCCTGGACGCCGTCCGAAGACCGCAGCTGTGACGCTGACGGTTCCGGAGGGGTCCAGGATGACCTATGCCGAGGGGATGTTCCGGGCGCGCGAGGGAATTAAGCTCGCAGACCTGGGCATCGCCGAGGTAAGGTCGAAGCGGGCCGTCACCGGGGGTCTCATCCGTGAGATCCCCGATGCCGACGGTGCAGCTAAGGCCGATAAGCTGGCGGCGGCGATGACCGAGATATTCGAAGGGGCGGAGGCACGTGTTGCCCGCCCCTCGAAGAAGGCCGAGCTGAGGGTGACTGGACTGATCGAATCCGTCACCGTCGGCGAGGTCGTCTCGGCCATCGCAAAGGTAGGAGGATGCAGGAGGGAGGACATCGCGGCCGGAGAGACCCGGATGTCCTCCCCCTCTAAGCTCGGCTCTCTTTGGCTGCGGTGCCCGCTAACCGCAGCAAGGAGGGTCGCGGAGGTCGGCCGACTCACCGTCGGCTGATCCTCCGTGAGAGTCGAAGTGCTGGCGGCACGGCCGCTGCCTGCAGACGGGACACATGCAGCGGCAAGGCAAAGCGGGGGTGGACCGCAGTCGCCGCTGCTACGCCTGCGGCGGCGAGGGCCACAGGGCGAGCGACTGCGGGGCCGGGCAGCTCAGGTGCCCGCTTTGCACCGACCTCGGGCGCCCGGCCGAGCACCGCCTTGGTAGCAGGGCCTCTGCTGCGCCGCAGGCCAAAAGGCCCCTGGCAGAGCGGCCACGGCTGACAAAGCGCCACCCCCAGGAAAGGGGAAGGCGCCGCCAGCGAAGGGAGGCAGGGGCGAACCATCGGGCGTTCGGAAAGTTTCCGACGTACCAGTGGTTCCGCCCTTGAGACTGCCGGGCAACGGTCCGAAACCTGCGCCGGCAGCTACGGAGCCGAAGACGGTTAAGGGGGAGGGAGGCTTGGAGGGGGCCATGGACATTGAAAAAACAATGTTTCAACGCCTCCTCCAAGCCAACCTCAACCACTCGCGCAGGGCCCAAGACCTCCTGGTCCAAACCCTGTGGGAGTGGAGAGTGGGTCTGGCGATCGCGGCGGAGCCATACGTAGTCCCTCCCAATAACCCTAATTGGGTCGGGGACGCGTACGGCTCTGTCGCGATAATTATAACAAGGTGGCCCGACTCGCCACTCTGCTCGACCCTGGAGCAGGGGCGGGGATTCGCGGTTGTACAGTGGGGGAACCTCGCGGTGGTGGGGTGTTACATCTGGCCCAACTGCGGCCACGACGAGTTCGAGGCGTACCTGGGTACGGTTGGCGGGTGCATTACCCGCGCACGGCCGTGCCCGGTGCTCGTCCTGGGGGACTTCAACGCCCACGCTCGGGCATGGGGCAGCCCTCGGCACGACGCTAGGTGTAGGATGATGATCCGCAGGTGCTCATCGGGCACGGCTGCTTCGGTGAGTACCTGCGTCGTATCGGAAAGGAGGCGACGGCACAGTGCCACCACTGCGCCGGGGACCGGGACACGGCGCAACATACCCTCCAGCATTGTAGGGCCTGGAGGAAGCAGCGCCGTGTCCTGGTCCGGTATATTGGGAGGGACCTCTCGCTGCCGACGGTCATCCGCCAGATCCTCGGTAGTCAGAGGTCGTGGAGGGCCTTCCTCGCTTTTTGCGAGGAAGTGCTCTCCCAAAAGGAGGAGGCGGAGCGGCGGCGGGAGAGGACGGACCCCTTCCGTCTGGGGGGAGCCAGGCCCGCCGCCGCCCCACACGGGGGGGGGCAGTTCCCCCCCACCAAGTTTGGCGGCCCGGACCCGCCGGTGGAGTTTCCCTTTTTTTTACGTGGGGAAATCCTCACGGACCCTCCGTCGCCCTGGTGCGGGCGGAGGGGGAGTGCCGGATTCCTACCGGCTAAAACCCCACGGTGGCCATCCTTCGCGCATAATGGATCGATACCGGGAACTCTAAGCGAACACTACCGGTGCCGCCCCGCGCCCAACCCCTTTTGGGGGCACTTCACGTGGAGGCGGGTTGGCCATTCTTCCTCACAATAAGTGAGGAAGGCCCTCCACGCCCTCTCGCTGCCGAGGATCTTCCTGACAATCCTCGGCAGCGGGAGGTCACCTTCAACATATCGGACCGGGACACGGCGCTGGTCCCTCCAGGCTGGACAATCCTGGAGGGTGTGTTGCGCCGTGTCCCGGTCCCCATCGCAGTGGTGGCACTGTGCTGTCGCCTCCTTCCCAATGCGACACAGGTACTCCCCGAAGCAGCCGTGCCCGGTGAGCACCTGTGTCGCCCGGTATGAGAGTTGGCCTCTGCCGCGACTCAGCCAAGCGTCCATGCACGGCAGAATCGCCCCGACGGCTCTGTGGCGGGAGTGTTCTGGGTTCTCCAGACGCTCCCGCCACATCTCAACAATGAGCCGGCGGGTCTGGTGCTTGAGCACCTCGACCGCCCTCTCCGTGGGGGAGGCTCCGCCCGCATCCCGGCGGAGGGCGCGAAGACCATCGTAGGTCTTCTTACTGCCCACCGCCCGGTGGAGTTTCCCTGCCGAAGGGCCGGGCATGTGCCAAGGGGCCGCGAGGCGGCAGAGTGGTGGCTCTGTCGCCTCCGCAAAGCAGCCCCGTGGCGGGGCGGGGCGTGTCGTTGCCGCACGTCCCGCCCAGGAGGTACTGGTAGTGCGGGAGGCACGGTTCCCTCCTCCTTCGCCATTGGCGAGAGAGTGCGGAGAGCCGTGTCTCCTCGCGGGTAGTGGGGGACGCCTCCCTCTCTCGTGAAAGCGAGAGAGGCGATGGCCACGTGTTCGACCAGAGTTCCCGGTGTCGCCCCAGTAAGCGCGGAGAATGGCCACCGTGGTGTTTTAGCCGGTAAGAGTCCGGCACTACCCCGTCGCCCCCACCAGGGCGGCCCCATTTCTTATAAGCCCACAGGAGCGGGAATGCGGAAGCAAGATTTTCGCTGCATTGTAGCCATGTTGTTAATATGCAGAGCGGTATAGCTGGGTACTTTAGGTGGACCATTGGGTCCGAGGTGGCGCCTAATTGAGAGGGCTACTCTGCACTGTTTGACAGCTTTGACAGCAAGTTCTGGGGTTAGGCATACACGCGATGCAGGTATACTTCACAACAATATGATTTTACAACAATGCCCTACCCGTACCTATGTTTTTTAACTGTGGAATTTATCAGATTGTAGTAAATAGTTCCTTAGTTCCTTAGTAAATAGTAATGACTTATTTTGAATCATTACAAGTGCAACAATATTCCAATGTCTTTACCAAATGCAGTGTCTTGTTATTTAAATATTCTTATGCTGTTGTAATAATTTGGGCATTTCCTATTATGAATGAGAGCCTACATAACTGTATTGTTTTGGATACTGTAAAATGATGATGAACAGAGTTGATCTTCCAGTTTTTGTATGTTTCAAAAAAGTTGGATTCAATAACCAAACGCTTGGTGAATACAGTTGTTTGAGTTTGAATCAATAGACATTTATTCAATAATGTGAGGCTTTTGAATCTTAGTAACCAAAAGGAAGTTACAGGTCTGTAAACATATCTTTGAACTGAAGCATTTAGGTCTGCGTAACAGTTCTTTGCAAATGATTTTTGTGAATAGGATTGTCTAATCGAGATCTGCTATTTCATAGTTACTTTTATCGTTATACTATAAACTGGAATGAAATGGAGTTGTGCATACTTCTTGCCAAAGTACTCTTCATTGTATTGAATGCTCCACTGTCAAAAATATGTGAATGGAGGTAATATATCAACCATTCTTGGTTTTGCTATATCTGATACTAGAATCAGTGGACTGTTACGTAGAACTAATATTTCAATACAAAGATATGTGTGAGCACTGGTCATACGGGTGAGCCTTTATAGTTTTTAAGGTTTATAGGCCTCAAATTATTGTGCAAATATGTATTGATTCAAGTTGAAGTGGCATAATATTTTCTTTCTGAATTTTTAAAAATGCAATCTTGTATTTGTTTTTGCAAAATAGAAATATTTCCCATAGCTGAAATGCATACATACACCCTAATATTCCTAGCACTGACGTATGATAACATTCCTCCTCAACAGAATTACTATGCATTCCCAGCGGATAGATGTATATTATTTGTCCTGCATATCTATAGAAACTATCATAACACATCTCACACTCGGAATCGAACTCATGACTTACTATTCGAATCGCTTTGCTATGCTGAGGCACTACTTCAACTATTCTCATTACGTGTTTTCTTTCCGAAAAAATACTGCAAACACCATTTATTAGAAAAACAGGAACGGCTACGGCTAGTCAGCTACAGTTTCGATCTCTACACGTAGAGTAATATTTCATAAAAAAAGTTATTGATTTTGTAGAAAAGTATATACCCGTATACATATAATCATTCGAATCGTTCAACGTCATACGAATCATTCAAATCATAATCTACAAGATTTTGTCTGATCATATTCGTTTTCCATCAATCTCATATGTTCATGCCATACTAAAAACAGTTTAAATGGTAATGCCACGTTTTGGACACAATTGTATAATATGAAACAAGATAGTTGCGGCGTTTCATAAATATTTGGTTCTCCAAAATGTAATTACAGACATAGAGCAGAATCGCAATTCACGTCTCTTTTTATATTTCCTGGTTTTCCTTTTCTTTATGTTTCTATAAAATCGACATTCAATGAATTCTATGTATCGCTATACTTTTGGCAATAGCATATACGTAACATGTGTATAATGTGACAGTCTATTACAGTCGAAAGGAAACAGAGACATACCGATCCCCATATATAGTATAATATGCTATAGTACCCATAGGTATATACTATACGTATAGTAGGCGTACTTGGGACTCGGCTGGGACTCCGTCTCGGAATCTCGGGAGCTGGGAGCTCCCCAGTTCAAGATCGTAAAAGCGATAAGCGAGTGCCGCAAAAAAAGGGGATCGAACATATGCATGTGTTGAAAGCCGACACACACACATTTGTCGGCTGGATCATGCGATAGACATCGCGAGCAGCCCCATCTCGCCCGTCAAATTCTGTAGGTAACACAGCGAGCGGCCAACTCGCTAAAAGTCACGTGGGTACCCTAGCCCCTTAATTAAATCATTGTATGTTTTATGCCCGACCTTATTTAATTTTGTGTTCTAAATGAATTTGTGGGAACAAACTGCTATACTATAGTAGGGGTTACCAGTAGTATATAGAAAATAATTTCAGCAAATACATTTCGTGTAATATTCAATAAATTGGAACGAGTAAATAAATATTTTTTTAACCATAGCGTACATTTTTGGAATTTTTGACAAAAATTGTGGTATTAGTAGATGGTGTAAAAATTCGGGGACAAAATAGTAAAACAAAAAACATTTTTTCGGACTGTTTTTTTGTTCAATTGCGGTTTAAACTCCCTACATTTTTGTATTTTTTCGAAATCGATTGTATATTCTAATCACGAAATATAATTTCTTTTACATATTTTCAATCATCATTTCTTACTCGAATACCTTTCAATAAAAAAAATATTTAAAAAAAAAATGTGACCGACTTCGAAAACTGACAGAGTTTCAGAGAGCTGAAAACTAAAAGAGCTGAAAAGTAAAAAACAAGCAACACAAAAAATGCCCTGAAAAGTAAAAAATAACTTCTTGTTGTCATGGATACAGAAATTTGCATTTAACCTAAATATTCTGCAACTTTTCGGAGGCGGCGCAAATATAAGTAAAATATTACAAAAGTCACGAAATCCTCACACTCAAATCTGGGAGTACTCGTTTCATCCCTATCGAACAAGCGGTCCCAAAGCTATCGCCGGACAATCGAAAGTTCGGTGTTTATGCAATAACAGTTGGGACCAGCTGTGGGCATCCTCTATAAGATAGGCAAGGTATCATCAAGATCGGTCCATCCATCTCGGAAATATCGTCGGACAAACGAAATTTGTTGTAGAACGTGAAATCAGCGCGAAATTCGGTTTTTAAGCAATAACAATGGTTAATGTTAAACAATTTCGAAAAAATGTATAATGGGACCAAACTGTGAGCATCCTCTATAAGATAGGCAAGGTTTCATCCCGATGGGTCCACCCATCTCAGAGTTCTCGCCGGACAAACATTAAAAAAAAAAAAAAAAGCGGTCGAATTGAGTACCTCCTCCTTTTCGACGTCGGTAAAAAAGGTTGTAACTTGAAAATAAATTAACTCTTTATGAACCAAACTTCCTCCTAAATTGCCATCAAGAAACGGGCGGGGACAATTTTTGACTGCTGGCCTACGGCCTTTCATTTTCCAAAAAGAGAGATACTTGGTCATTACAAACTGGAGAAAAATTACCTTGTAATTTTGAATGCATTGTTAGGTTTCCTATTTTCAAAATCTGTTCACATTTTGTCACAATCAAGATTAATTCTCAAGCCACAATGCAACGGTTGATGCAGGCTATAGTATTAGCAACAGAGCATTAAGGTAAGCAGTATGACGTTACGTGTGACGTAAGTCACAAGAAGCAGCGAAGCAACTTCTTCCCCCTTTGAAATTAGCGCCGCTACCGATCCGAAATGCGAACGTCTCCAATAGAGATCGACAAAGATCCAAGATCAAACACTAACGTGCGTAAATTTCGCCTGAGCCAACTAGCAAGCCCAGGGACAACCATCACCCAAGGCACCCGGAGTCACCCAATCGACCAGCAATCAGGACTCGGCTCGACCGGGACGGACACTACGGGATCAGCAGTCTCCACAAGGATCGCCAGCGACTGGTCAGCGAGGAAGATCACTGGGTGGTGAGACAGGCAACGTGGTGAGACAGGCAACGAGGCCAAGACACCCAGCAACGTGGGAGGACGAGAAATTCTCGACTCGACGGAGCAGGGTTGGTGCACGGCTGAGCGTACGGCCTTGGCACCGTCCGTCCGAAAGCACTGCGAGCCCCGAGCGCGCGGTAGGACCCAGCGACCAATGATAGACCGATTTCGGGGACAAAGAGGCCCCTAGGCGAACGTTGCCGGAATCGCGAAACTGCGCGACACTCTTGTGCTGACCACCGAGCGCGTAGACCTGGCGATTAGCAACTAACGAACCGAGAACTCGAGAAAAAGGAAGGAAGGAGGACTAAGAGTACCTATCGTCCGACCCCTTTCACTAGCGACCAGCTTGCGAAATCATATTAGCGGTAAGCGAACAAATCCGTCAGTCTAGCCCTTGTAAGGGACCGACTCCTCTGTCAGATCCCATGCTAGAAATTCGTTGCTTCTTAGCCCATCGGGTCTCTCGCTAGCGTCGACTGCAAGTTTCCACGCTTTCGATGGTGTCTTGAATCTGTCTGTAATAACTTTTCTAGAAAAGTGTGATCTTCCTGTAGGCTGACTGAGTCAGCCAAGAGTCAAACCTAGTCAATCAGCGTAGAGTTCAAATTAGCGTAAGCTCTCCAATTATTAGCGCCGGTCAACTGCGTCATAGCTAGCGTCCATCGAATTGTACTATTCGGCACATGCTAACTTGAAACCACGTGCCTCGTTCGAGATCGCCAAAGAACGGCTCGGACCAGACTTACTATTATTTCTCGCCGAATAAAACGATTAATTATTAGCATCACTGGCTTGTTCATTCGTGTCGACCCACGTACTCTCCTTGTATCTTGATTTAGCCGAAGCACTCCTCACACCGTCTCGGAAGATTCCATTTGGCCGTTCCTTTTCGTCTTGCTAGAGTACTTTTGTGTGGCATCTTCGATGCCTGGCGCCCAGGTTCCAGTCATAGGAATTATTGATTAAGAATCTCCCGGGCCGAAATGTCAGGAAAATAGCCTCTTGCATTCCACCGGAATTCAGATAAAGTAACGTCATAATCGTGCAACAAGCCTCAACTAATAGGATACCTTGGAAATCGTTCAAGAACCCTCCTCGAGGGGGAAATTACGAGTCTCTCTTCCATTCCGATTATTCTCGAGCCTATTTCCCAGTTCTTGAGGATCGAGAATAATTTTTATAAAATATTTTCCTGATAGCAGATATGTAGAATTGTCTTAACAAGGGAGAGAATTTCTGTTATATTGAGATTTGCAATACGAAATTATCACAACACTGTATACACACCATATAAATACAAGTACCTCAGAATTGTTAACTAAAATTTCTTGTTGTTTGTAAATTTCAGAAATCTTTCACATAACATTATTGTATTATTCAGCACTATATATTTTTTGAGTGCCCACAACAGTTCTGTCACTATTTATTTAGAAATATTTAAATATTTTACCGAAGTCCAAAGAATCTTTGGAAATATTAATCAAGTCTTTTTTACTGTGCCAATACTGCCAACTTACAACTAATAAACAAAGCATTGCAAGAAAGAATCATTCAACCGACCTTCTTTTCTTTTTAACAGTATTTCTTTTAACAGAATTTCCCGAATAATAATGTTCTTCCTGATATACTGGCCACTGTATGTGAGCTGTAATCAAGCATAAATTGTCTCACCAGACCTTCAATCCACTCCATTGTTTATTCAATATCTCCGAAAGAAGTTTGAGATCCTAAAATATGTTTATTTAACCTTGAAACGATGTTCTAAAGCTTGTTTACTACCTTTCTTATCCAAATTTTCCGTTTGTGGCCGCATGATACTTTGTTCATTTATATATCAATTTACTAAATGTCTGTATACTCAAACTGTAAAGAACAAAAGAGCTAAAAAAATATCATTAACATTGCTTTTCTTGAAATTCAAGAAAATTAACATTAAGAAAAACATAAAAATGATATGGAAAATTTATTTAACATGACTCGGATAAAAGTTCCGCTATATATCCTTATAAAACTGAAACTTATCGATTTCAAAGAGATTGCATAGACACACAAGGCCCAAATTGAGAAATTTTCCCATCGCCGGGATAAACATTTATTTTTCTGCTTAAATATATTTGTCTTATCATTACTCGTGTACAAACATAAGTAAAGCCTAATAGTAAATGTCTATTTAATTAAATAAAATTTGATCGTCTTGGTTGTAATTCCACAAGGGCAAATGTATATAATAAAACACATTATGTACATGTTCATCCCTGCATTTAAAAATTGTCCTGGGATCTTTAAAGCTGCCCCCTAAGTGAAGGAACAATGGCGAACTCTTTTGTTATTTCGTGTTTCTTAAATAGTTTCCCGTTCTTACCAATTCGTAAAAACTCCTTAGTGTTCCTGTTGCCAAGGGCGAAAACTGCAATGTTGCTTACATATCGATGGTAGTCGAGACAAAATATCAATAGGGATACAGTAAACCATCCAACAACAATGAGCAAGCAAAAGTTGCTCGGTGTTCCTCCACTGAGGGCACAGATTACCCAGTTCGATCCTGCATCATGTTAATGCTACTACGAACTATGTATGCAAAATATAGCGTTTTACTCGTATCAGTTAGGCCGGATATCACCAAGAGAAAAGTTCAGACTCGGTATGTGGTGAAATAAAAATTTACAAATTCTTACGTGCCTTTGCTTTTGCGTTTCCAATTGTTACTAAGAAGCTATCATATGTACCTCCAAAGTGGTGCGTTAGGACTTAGCAGAGCAGGTTAAGTTCTGCTCGCGAGAGGAGCATTAGGCGATCGAAAGTCCAAAGTCAAGAAAATGGAACATTTGATTGGACAACGATGTGCTCGCGAGTATACGTTTTACTACCTTGAGGCCGCTGAAAGAACGAATCACATCCTCTTTCAACTTAAGATATCTTTTCATACAAAACTCAAAATGCCAGCGTTGGCTTACGTTGACCCAACGCTTTTCTTATGATGCTATAGTTTAAAATAGGAAATTCACACGTCGAAAAGACACGCAAGCTTTAATCTTCGGGTGTTTCTTAATTCGCCCATTGCGCTTTTTTAGCTACAGTAGAATCTCTTTTATCTAAACATGTTTGAAGGCTGAATTATATGAACATATCTTGTATGTACACAATTCAGTGTATATCTAGTAATGCGACCGGTCACAAACTTTTAAGCTCTGGCTGCTGAAAAGATTTAGGACCCATAAATCTTTAACCGAATCACATTTGATTTCAGTATTTATGATTACTACTATTAATATTTATTTTCGTCTTTAAAATATATAAAAATCAACAAGAAGAAATAAATTGTTCTATCATCTATTACTGAGATTTTACTGTATACATGTGGGCGAATTATACGTACACTGTGTCTCTCTGTGCGTGCAAAAAAAAGGGACCTTTCAAATTCGTTCCGTGAGTGGCCCTATTATACAGGGGGTGCCTCACAAATATTGTAAATGACCATAAGCATTTTGTAAAGAATAGATGGAGGTCAATATGGCTCTTTTTAACCGACTTCGAAAAGGAGGGAGTTCTCAGTTCGTGCGGTATATTTTTTTGACAAAATTCTTATTCGAGCTTTCATTCGCAAGAACATCATAACAATTGTATGGCATGTGGTGATTTTCGCGGCGTGATTGATGTTTCGACGGTAACCCGCTAATCGAAGGCCAGCGACACCCCAAAACGGATGGAATCAGAGGTTCTCAGTTAACTTTTTCTTTAGGCATAACCTAATTTACGACATTTATGAGGCATCCTGTAGTAAACCCTCCGACACGAACACTCGTTCTGCGATGCGACTCGATTGTCGGATCACTTTGACCCACCGTATAAGTTTCTTATTCGAATACGGGTTGAAAGTTTTAGTGCAGATTTGATTACTATTATTTCTTTGTGATACTGTGGTAAACATTAGTTGTCCTGTGGCGTTGCTGCGATCCTTGCAGAAGTTGGGCGGAAAGTGTCGTAGCATTCGTCGCGCGAGGGTTAATACAACGTAATAGGAAATCAGTAACATATCGAAACACATATCGTTCGTTCTATAATGTGCAACAATGAAATATTTGTAATAAATTAATTTATTGTTGTCATCATATTTCGTATTGATTCTGTCAAGCAACAGTGTAAAATCGATTCACTATATAACACGCTCGCGGCATATAGCTTCCAAGCCACTTGTAACAGCAGTAATTACTATAAAATTAGTAACAAACATTATATGTTTATTTGAGGCTTGCTTTTATAAATAGAAGTATTATATTGATCGCATGAGTAGGAAACCCGTGTCTCTGGGAAAGAACATGAATGGCACTATTTGCCAAAATGTCATGTATATAATATATTATAGTTTCAATAGATATTACCTTTCACTTATTTGTTCGATACTTTTGTATAGGCTTACAACATTCATTCAATCATAAGAATGGATTGTTAGAGTTGTTCGTGATGTTAGTCCTTGGGTGAACCTGCAACGAGCACAATTCAACGTCAATACTGATGAGTGATTAAAATAAGAAATATACTCTCGTCTTATTGTCTGTACGAATAACGAAAACTGTACAACAGAAATCTGTACTCTTATAAGCAGCATAACCGATGAACGAGTAATCCGATTGGCGCCAAATTTAGGTCAATTCTTATAAATGTTTAGAGTTGAATCCGAATTCATTTTCAAACGAATGCGATAAAAATGAAGAATATTACAGACGCAAAATAACTTTTTATTACTATACCGTGGGATGCTGTGGAAAGCAACACAAAAATCAAAAATGAATTTACGCTCTATACTAGTATTCTTACTATGAATGGGTTGGCATGATGCGTTGGAAGTGTTGACTGCCATACTTTGTTAAGAGGCGTTCTCATTTGACTTAGTTGTATTACGTTTGCAAGATTCGATGTTTCCACACCCATCATGTCCGATTCTGTAACACAATTATTACAGACTTACTATAAAGTAATTTCACATTGTTAAACACTTTAACGTTGTTGTCGCACTACACACTATCCAACCTTTAAAAAAAAGAAATGACTATCTTACCCGTGCTCTCTGATTGAAACCTTTACCTAGGTTCATACGCTTTAAACTTTAACATATACAAGGATTATTGCTTTGGATATTATTTTAGATTATATGTGGATAAGTCCATGTAATACAACTAAGTGCCGCAATAATAGCAATGGTACAATTTCAATTTCATAAGAAAATAACATTTTTTATATGGCTAGACCTCTCTAACAAAACAGTTAAATAATTTTAATCATTTTGTCTAATATTCACACTCTTTTATGAGCCTGAAGTTCTTTTTATCGAAATCTTAATATCCATTTTGAAGTTAAAATTAAAAGCGTACCATTTGTAATTGTCCATAGTATAGACAACTCATACAACAAGGTACAGTTGTTAATCGAAAGTATCTTCGAGTTTAAACTTTACGAATGGTTGGTGGATTTACGAGTCATATAAGTTTCAGACAATTTATAAGAAAACCGGAATAGTGTGACAACTATCTTAAGTTCATAATAATATTCATTCTCATACTCATACTTGCAGCCCACAAAAGTTTCCCAGTTAACTATAAGTTGTGTCTTCCCTAGAGAAATAACGAGAAACTTTTTGTTGCTCATTATTATCGAACGTTTTAGTACTACTTTTATTGTTATTTTGTTTATAATACTACTAACTTTCGTTGTCGACAACAGAAACAATAAGGAATTTTAAGAAATGTTGACTAAGAACTGAAAACTTCCTCAAGAAACATTAAATATCAACAAAACCTTTGTTGTTGTTCTTCCATCGACAATACAACTTATGATAACATGTAACAACAAAACATAGCAGTTCAAGTCTTCCAATTGTCGTCTTGAAAAATAAATGTCTGTGATTATATATAGCCTTAAACGCTAATCATAAACAGAACAATGTTAAGCTTCCGTTCTGTTGAAGTTTGTATCAAAGAGAGAATATCATACATCACATCACATGAATTATATTGAAGTGCATATTATTGTTATTATTTAAGAGAATAATATTGAAGTCCATGGCGTGCATGTTTTAGATGCAGAGAATGAAGTAGAGATTCAGCAATTTGATATGGCTTTTTGATTGACGGCTATTGATTGATATTGAATGATTGATATTCTATTGAATTATTGAATTAACCTTTGGATGATCAAATACAGACGGCGATGCAACGGTCATTTGTCATCTAGATTGAACATTCGACTCCATAACAAAAAATGAAGGAATCAAAAGACATTCATTCAATAAAAACTTGGATCGGAAAATAATTTTCGCGTAAAATGTTGATCTATGCACAGTTTGCTCTTTGATTTCATTTAAACACATTCGTTATTTTACTGTGGTACATACATATTTCATACAAAAATCTGTAATCATTGAATAATTTAATAATTCAAATTAAATTTTCGAATTGTGAATGAACTTTTAGAAAAAAGTAAGTGCCAAAATGAACATGGTATTCTACTGGCAAACATAAATAATACTTTGAACATGATTGAAGTACATTTCCTTTATGCTGACTATAATTTAACAATTATAAATCAATTACACCCTCTCTTACTAAGATTATTTAAATTAATATACTAAGACGTAAGGTGTTTGTATGTCAAAAGTAATATCTGAAAGTACTAAACAGATTCGAAAAATTCTTTTACCATGTGGAAGCTTACTTCTTTCTGGGTAACACAGGCTATATGTGACATTGCCATATATTAGAAAAGTAAAAAGTGTAAGAAGTATAGATGTAAATATACAAGTACAGATTCTTATAGATTAACTGTCGTACTCTGCACTTTCATTCAACATATATCCACGGTCACTATACCTTTTGCACAAACGATGATATCTATTTATGTGTTAAGATTAACGGGACGCCTAAGTGACAATGAAATAACCAAATACACTTTAAATTAAATAATTCTTAGCTTGCACACGAAATGTCACCCAGGCGAAGTTGAATAGAACAGTTAGTTATGAGTACTATTACTAAGACAATAATTATAAGATTACATAGTATAAATTTCAACACTTACCATTATATACAGACGGCTGAGCAGACTTAAATGGATTACCAGAGTTGGACAGAGTATTGTCAGCGTGTATATTGTTATTAAATATGTTTGTGGCTGGTTTCCATAAATCAGTACTTGAAAATGGATTGGGAATCAAGTGTGCAGATGGGGCTTCCATTCCCCAGATTGAATTTGAAACTGCAACACAAGAATTCGATCAGATTCTCTCAATTCCCAGAGAGATTTAATGCCAATAGAAAGAGAAAAACAAAACTTTGGATCATATTACTTGAATTATTGGGGTTCCATGTAGACGTGTTCATTGTAGTTCCTTCGTTAAGCTTGGTTTGTTTCATTAGAGAATCTAAGTCTTTCAGTGCCGCATAACGATCTTCCGAAGGCGGAGCATCAGCCTCGTTTACAGTGACTGCAGTCGATCGCCCAATGGTAGTGTACAACGGAGCCTGAATCTCTGTTGTGCCTGAATCACGTTCAATATTATTAACGATGTTAATACAGATCCATTTGCGTTTGAATCAGCACTGTCTTACACCACTTTTTATCAGACACATATGCACATACTTGATGCACATATATAAAAACATATTATATGTACAATCTGGCCTGCTGGGGAGAATATTTTCGGTATCTTATTTTGCGACTACTTACTCCGAATGCAGAGTAGCCTCCTAAATATAATATTTTACATTACATTACATTAAACATGCAATATAATGCTATTTTCCCTCCTAATATAAAACAATTTGCCTGTCTGTGTCTATATTTGCGATAAAACCGATTTTAATGCAATTTTCTTTCCTATGTAAAGTTATGCAGCCTAACTATACGCTATAAAATATTGCTAGTTAAATATACACTATACAATATTTATTCCTCATTCGGGGTGTTTCAAGAGTAACTTAAAAATTCCAAATGTAATTGGAGGTCGGGCTATACATTTTGTTTGAAGATTTTTGCAAATAAACTAGTTGCATTGTCCTATTATTCTTCAAATTTAATTATTATTAGCCAGCTATTCAAGCTAGTATATAATATCTAAGATGCAACTTGGGAAGCGTTTGTATGTAATCAAAACTAATAAATAAGTTATAATTATCCTACATACAAGCTGTCTTAGCCGGCTTCACCCAGGTACTATTTCACATAAAAGTCAACAATAATTTAATTTAATGAATAATAAGTTGAAGCATCTGTCTTTGTTGCAACTATCTTCTAACAACGGATAGTTTGACTTCTCAGTCCTCTTGCAGTTCTGCAATTACTTTTGGAACACTCGATATAAATTATCAATATCGGAATATTTCATAGTCTAAAGTTTGCCTTGATCATAACTCTATACAGAAAGGAAAATCATATTAAACTCATTGCAGCCATTTTCGCATTTATTGCGAACATACAGATAGATAAAGGATGCCCATTATATTGAAAGAAATGGATATTTTACACATCAGAACCTTCCCTAAGAAACGTTTTATAGAATGGTAAAACCCACATTAAAATTCTTGTAGTAGTTCTCAAGATTGTGTTCATACAGACAGTCAATCCTTTCATCTTGTGTAAAAAATTAAAATGACACAGCAGTGTATAATTAACACCAGTGATTCAAAGGCAAGTGCATCACTCAGCACATGCAGAACTTTTGCATTTATCAATCCAATCATACATACTTTTTACAGTAATGAAAGCCGGATTGTTGTCGAAGTTTGCAAAAGCCGGCTGTGATACAAAGGCATTATTGAACTTATCAGAAACTGCAGCGGTGGACAGTGATTCCGAAATTTTACTAAAGTCAGCTACAAAGTTTGTCGTAAAGTCATCTGTGTTTCTTGATTCAGTATCGCTTGATGTGCGACTTGGATTTGATAATCTGATTCCAGATGACGAGGGAATTCTACTAGCATTGCTCTTCCCTGAATTATCAGGTTTCTTTGTCTCCAACTGATTTTGATCCAGCATGCTTGGCTCCAAGTAATATCTCTTCAGTTCATATTTTACATGCATAAGATCTTTGATTTTTTGTTCATCCTTTACATCCATTGCCAAAGATTCGCCAGAATTCATCAAACCCAGCCATATTTGTTCACAGTGCTTGTTGCCACGTTGCTTTATAAAATTAATTTCTTCTTGGGTGAATGTTGCCATCGAGATTGACTTCACTCTATGTGGTGGTGTCAATCCCCGTCTGAAACAATAATGTAACATGTAACAGTTAACTAGATAACTTTTCATTGTATTATATAATAATAACTACACTATGAATATCTATGCAAATGTGGTACAATTAGGGTTTGAAAAATCCACTATATTTGTGAAAAATGTATTAATTCATAATTCACATGTACCGTGTGCTTTATATGAACAAAATGAACAATAAATCTTGTTATCCTCACTACATTTAAATACAAAATGGAACAATGAAAATTGATATTTGCATAAGAATCCACAGTCCTGCAATAACAAAGAAATACATATAACATCTAAGACACAAACAAAGTGGTACAAGAAACAATCAGAGAAACAGCACAACTAGAAGAAAGAAATTCCTACATAAACTGAATGACCGTCAGCCAATTGTTCAAACAATCATTGAATGCGAATACAATTGCACTTAAAATTAAAAACAAAGAATAGAGTTTTTTTGATTCTACACAATTGACAGTAAATATCGCTGCACACTAATAGTTGTGCATAATTGAAACAACAAATTCTATAAAGTATGATATAATCCATTGGGAGGTATTGCATTTTTTAAGCTATATCCACACTTATGAAACAAGAAGGGACTTTTTATTGCTCCTTACTGCTCAATGTTTTATTATTCTTATTGATGTTTTGTCTATACTCCATTGACATATGAGTGCACAGTGCTAGTCTCATTGCAATAGAAACATACAACATTTTTAAGAAATTTTCAATGAGTATCGGAAAGCTTTTTAAGAAATAAAAAATGATAAGAAAAAATTTGTTGTTGTTCCTCCAGTGAGGATATAACTTTAAGAGAGGTAACATAAATTTATTAATACTGATTCTTGGCTAATAAAGTTAATTGTATAAAAGTTTTGTTCATTTATGCTGAATGTTTTGGCATTATTCGCATTCATATTTTTTGTAGACTTCATCAACATATGCACAACATGCAACAGTCACTAAGAAGAGAAACACTAAGAACTGTAACAAATTTTTGCCAAAAACAAGAAACTTCAAGAAACATTAAATATCAATAAAAACTTCCTTGTTGTTCTTCCAGCAAGGACACAGCTTTAACAGAAATAATGCAAATTTTATAATACCGATTCTTATCTAGTATTACAACAGAACATTTTGCTGTGTAATGAAGTTAATTATATAAGAGTTTTCCTGTTAGTTGATGAATCTATTAGTATTTTGTCTACACCATCATCAATGTTTGTGTAACTCACACCAACTATTGATGCTGCAAACAGAAACACTAAGGAACTCTACAAAGTTCTTGCTAGGGACAAGAAACTTTTACAAAAAAACTCTAAATATAAACAGAAACTTCCTTGTTCCTCCAGTGAGAACACAATGTACAGTAACATTCCATAACAAAGAAACTCGCGCTGAACTTTTGCAATTCTTGTAACGAAAAATAAATATTTATGCGAAACCATATCAACAAGAACAAAATATATTAAACTTCAATTTTGTTGGGATTTGTATCGAAAAGAGATTATGATCGCTCAAATGACATGAATAATATTGAAGTGCATGTATGGATAGCGTATGCATATATATTTGTAAATATATGTATACACAAAGTTATTCCGAGATGAGAGATTCCCAATTCCAGGCATGTTTGCGAAGCGCGTATTTGGTAGTGGCAAGCAATATTCCGGACGCCGAGCAGAAAAACTACTGACACGAATACTTACAAGATACCAGAACAAGAGGTGCACACAAACGAACCAATTGTCATATTGACGTAAGTTGGTCCCCGCTGACGACAATCGAAGCATTCCTTGTTGCAGGGTTGTGAAACCAACTCGCGCAAAACTTTTAAGTTCTTCTCGTCCTGTTTCCTTTTCGCGGATGCCATGATTCATGAATACAGGAATTCCCTGATGAAAATTCCGTCTCACGTCGAACGCTGCGTGCACCTTCTTTCACAACATTCTTCTGAAACCACCCGACTACAGGAATGCTAGTTTCACGATACAAGTCATCATAGCAGAGCAACTGCGCATGTTCCGCGTGTATATTGTGTCTTGCAGCGCAGACTATATTGTTCCGTGTGTCTACAGTGTAATACCAATGCCTTTTTGAAATCGGCAAATATTTTCACCCGTATAATTTATCAAAATAAGATTTTCCGATTCTATTTATTACTGCCTATTGTGCTATTGCTTTCGTGAATTGTTAGGTAACCATTTATGATCCACATCCTACTTTTATAAAATGATGTAATTCGACGAGTGAACTAACAAATACTAGAGATAACCACCAGGGTAGCACAGCCACCGTGTTAGAAGTTGAAGATGAACAGCGCCGCTTGTGGTCGTCCGCAAAACTAAAATTCGCTAAGAAACCATCGCTACTCCAGTGCTAGTGTCGCTTATCCGTGTTGCGTACCCCGACCTCTCTCGTGCTCTGAAACTAGCTGTTAGTCGACGATGCCGACATTTTTAATCGGCGGCAATATCGTTTAAATTCAAGCTAGACATGCAATAGGAATCATACGGATCAGTAGGATTTCCGCGTTAATATTTCATGAATAGAACGCGACATCAGATACGCAGATGTTGAGCTCATTGTAAAGGAGAAAGCAGCGAAGCGAGGCCTAAAATAAACATAAGGGTAATAGCCAAGAAGTCACGTCTTGACTTCGTGGAAGATCCGCGATAAGCCTAATCCGTCCAAAAACATTAAACTGTAAAAAAAATGCGCCAAGTAGCAGTTTGATTTTCTCACAAAATTGAAAGATTAATAAATAATTAGAAATTTTATTGTCTTTATTGTAAAGCATTAACTAACAAAAAGACATGAAATCCGTCCAAAAACATTAAAATGTAAGAAAATGCGCCAAGTACCAGTTGGATTTCCCCCAAAATTGAAATATAAGCAAAAAAGATAATAGATATACAAGAAAGCCAAGTTTTCATTCAAAAATACCTCGATTTAATTCGCATTAGCAATTAATAATAAATTAATAATAAATTAGCGATTAACAATACAAAAAAATGGCGTGTGCGCGCTTCATTGTGAGGTAAAAAGACAATGGGAAACTGATTCAAACCCAAAATTGACTTTACTACAACTTCATTTCTTTAAAAGTTTTTTTGTTATTGTTAATCGCTAATTTATTGTGAATTTATTGTTAATTGCTAATGCGAGTTAACTCGAGGTATCTTTGAATGAAAACTTGGCTTTCTTGTATGTTATTAATTATATCTGAATTATAACTTGGCTTTCGTTTACCAATGATATCCATTTCTATTTTTGGTAATTTTTAAATGATTTTGAGAAGGTTGGTGGGTTGGGGGGGGGGGGGCGGACTACTTGGCGTTTTTTTCATTTTAATGGTTTTGGGGGGATTTCAGTTTTTTTTGTTAGTTAATCAGTAAAATAAAAATACAGTTTGCTATTACCCATTTGACAAGTTTAATACTTTAACAGTTTGACAAATAGGAGGAAGGTACAACTTATCTGTATAATGTAACATACAAAGCGTTGGTCTTAATTATATACAATTCAAGGGCATGCTATCTATTGGCAACTCATATTTGTCCAACAAATTTGGAGTCCTTCATACTAATAGTTTAGTTACAGTTTTCTTCTGCACGTGTCGAATGATATTTTATATTCATCTTCACATTCATCCTCTTATTTTCGGTTTCCCAGTAACAAGTAATACTGTTCTTATCTTCAATGATACGAATATCAATGAAACAAGAATATCCTATCGTATTCCTCACTACATTGAACGAAATAGTACTTTCGCCTCAAAACCTATTCGACACATCCGAACCATCCAACATAATCCGAATTATTTTAATCATCCGTGTATAGACCTAAACACAAGAAATAAGGAATTCTTATTGATGTATTGGAATGGCTCAGGTGCTAAAGCGTTGGGTCTTCGAGCTGCAGTGGTTGTGATTGCGGATCGAGTTCGATTCCCCCCGCTACATTTTCGACTTTCTGTTCTCCTTAGTCATTTTCTACCGTAGGTTTCGCTTTCAAAGGCACTCGAGAGATTTACGGTAGTGTACCTTTCCATGAGAAATACCTCTGCATAGCTAGCGACAAAAGAAGTCGGGCCGCTGAGAGAATGTGACCTTCTCCAGTGACGTTCGGGTGTTTCTTAGCCTTACTTCCCCTCTGACGCTTCGTAGTGTGTTGAGTCAACGACTTACCCAAGTGTCAAGTGAATTGGCAGTCATTACGCTTGGGAAATAGAAAGAAGGATGTTTCATTCATATCTTTCAGCGGCCCGACTTATAGGTGGGGGTGGGTCTAGATAAAGCTTTCGGCTGTACTTTGAACAATGCAAAGAATGAACTCCCTACCCCTACGATTGCGTAGATGAAGAGAAAATAAACGAAAGTAAACAATTAGTTTAGTTTGCTGTTATAGAAATATATTACTTTATTCAATCAATCAAAAAGTTATAAATGTTTGTCCCGCTTTCGCGGCCACCACCTCCACCGCCACTTCCTTCACCTGCCTATCCTATAAATTTCTTATGGAAAAGTTTGATAAGTAGACACCTCATTGCTTTATTGACTAATGGACTCAAACTCTCTAACACAGCTGATCTTCTAGATCAAATACTTGATAATTACAAATTAGATTTGAACCTTTTGATCTAAATTATTTCAATTGAATAGATTGGACTAATTTCATATTTGCTTAATAATGTGCCATACTGCATTACAGGGCATAATTTTCCTCCTTCGCCTTCTGCGACGATTGAATTTGTAGTAAAAAGCAGAATTATGCAGTTTTAGATGCAGTCCTATTTCATTTGCCATGTTCATAGTAGTGTTACGAGCCAGGCTTCGCGAGTCCTAAAATATGCTCTAAGATCGTTAAACCTTACTATGGCTCGCCGGATACACCTCGAGCGGTAAAGATGTATCCTCGTGGGATCTTTTGTTATTCTTTTCCTTGTTATGCTTATTTGAAACAAAGTTGACCAAACAGGAATTCAGTAATGATGACACAAATGGTTTCTTAATGAAAACTAGAATAATGTAATATATTCTGAATGAACAAATAATACAAACACAAAATATACAATGAGAGTTTCTGTGGTTTTGAGATGTTGTTACAAAATTATATGAGTTCATTTTACGTTACGATTTGAACGGGGGAAAACTAACGAAAGAACTGTGACTTGCCTAACGATCGCGATGAGACACGATGTACGTACGGTAATTGTAACTGCTTCGAAGGAGACTAGTGCTCGATCTACTACGGTGTTCTTCGCTGGTCCGATTGACAGAGCTTCGCCGTCGATGAGAGTTCGGAACTGATTCCCCCTTTGCTCCAGAAATTAAGGGTTTATATACCCGAAAAATCCAGTGAAAAGGGGCATAGGTAGGGATAGAGACGCCGGAAGTCTGAGACTACGCTGGAGTTCTAAGAATTTATGAGATGCACTAAGTGCACAGCTGCAGAGTTCGTTAAGGGCACGCTTGTGATGATCCCTAACTAGGTATTGTGTTTTTAAGGGCTTGAGATAAGACGGAACGAAAGAGTCGAAGTCACAGTTTTAAGGCTCGAAAAATACGCATGGGAAAACTATGTAGGAGACTAGCGAGTTAAAATTATTGAATCTACGTGTGAAATAAGGCTAAGAAAAGTAGTCCGATGAGGATGAATATGTAACAGTAGGTATGACAAATAGAATATTTTCTAGCTCAACTGTCTACAGATATGCAGGACACATAGAAACTCTGTAGTACAATTCATCTAGTTTTGAAAATACTGATTGAGGACAATATTACTCTGCAATCTCAATTGAAATAAGTTCTTCTCTTGCACAGCGATTTGTCCTAGTGTCTGTTATCAGAAATATGTTGATGGATGCTGTATAACGCAATGCTGTTATACATATTGTTTTCTTATAATTTCCTTGCGAAACACATATCAAATGATTTTATATACAATTGGCACATCCTCGTATCTACGATAGCAGATAATAGAATGAATAAGACATCTTTGATTCAATTGGAATGTATATTAGAGATCTGTAATATTCTTTCGATTTCCAAGGTTCGCAAGTCTCAAATTACTTGGTAAATGTATCAATTCAATTCATACAGCAGTATTTACCAAATGATTTGTTCACTTAATCCAACTTTATGAAAACGCGCTAAAAATACAAGATCTGCTTCATCCTTTTACACTATCAAAAAAAGAATAGCTTTACGGAGCCTCTGGCATAGTAGGAAAAGCTCATTTCCATTGTATCAAAATAATTGTTACAGTGCAGTAACAGTATTTCAGTGACGAGGCACTGCAATTTGATAAATATGCTGAAAGATTTTTATATTATCAGGAGACTCGGTAGAGTCTCGCGCCAAGTACTTAGTTAGCTATATATAACAACGCGAGACGCCGAGGCTACTTATCCCGACGAGTAGCGGTTTTCGATCGATATAAAAACTTTCACTTCGATTTCCGAAAAAGTTACAGCTTGCAGGCGTAACTTATGAATTAAGCACAGCCTAATTTATTTTTCTGAATGCAATAAGCTAAAGAGCAAGGAAATTGGTCCATGCGTTCAAGAGATATGAATTTCCTCCTCTTTTATTTTCTCGTGCGAAAACGATTCAGAAGAAGAAGATTCAGACCAAAAATGTCGATCACATATTCTCCACGCTAGGTGGCAGAATGTTTATATATTTCTAGCTGCGAGGTGATATTATGTTAGAGAGAGAAGGCAGATGTGAGCTGATGTTAGAGAGAGATGCTAGACATGTAGAAAGAGACTGACTAACACGAGATGGGTAGATGTCTTATTTCCTTGACGTTCGAGTGCTTGGTTATGTAGGCTATTTTATGACAGGAATATCTTACGCGAGGATATCTGACAAATGTAACAGTTTTATTCTCTTATTGGTACAGCTTTATGACCCTATTCAATCCAACACTGTTAAGCAATATCCTCTTATTCAATACAATTATAGACTACCAAAGTTGCCAAGTGCATAACCAGGACCCACTTAAATGAAAAAGCAACAAATTGTTCACCAAGTGCTACTTCAGGTTTTTCGTGTAAATGGTTTCTGAACTACGAACCTTACTAGTAATCAGTATTTGCTCAGTAAAGTTTAGATCTTTCACTAAAGTAGTTTTGAATTATGTATCTGTTCAGCAAGTTTGAAATCTATAACTGAAGTGGTTGTGGGTACGTCCTTCTCAAATTTGACATTACAAATGTGTTGAATAAGAGAATTAATAGAACTTATTCAGTGTTGAGCCTAATCGTAATACTAATTTAGGGGCATACTAGTCGTGGAAAATTAGTACTGCTCATCAAGTTTCAAGCCTGTCGCTTAAGTCGTTCTTAGCCTACACATTTGACAAGTTCCACACTTCACAAACTTAAGCGAAGGACTCCAAATTTATTGGACGAATATGAATTGCCAGTAGATAGCATGGCTTTGAATTCCATATAATTAAGTCCAATGCTTTGTGTGTTCATTATACAGCCAAGATGTGTCCTCGTCACATTGTTGAAGTATTAATTAAATCTTTCACTTTTGTAGTATTTGAATTATGTATCTGTTCAGCAAGTTTGAAATTTGTCACTGACGTGGTTCTTGGGTACCCCCTTGTCAAACTTGACACTACAAATGTATCGAATAAGAGAATTAATAGAACTTATTAAGTGCTGAGCCTCATCGTAACATTATTAATTTAGCGTTATAGTCGTGGGAAATCAGTATTTGCTCATCAAATTTTAAACCTGTTCCTTAAGTGGTTCTTAACCTGCACATTTGACAAGCTGTACACTTTTCATATGTGTTGAATGAAGAGAGAATGTATAATTTAAGCGAAGGCCTCCAAATTTGTTGGACAAGTATACATATGAGTTGCCAATAGATAGTATGCCCTGGAATTGCATATAATTAAGACCAACGCTTCGTATATTACATTATACAGATATGTTGTACCTTCCCCCTATTTGTCACATTGTTGAAGTATTAAGCTTGTCAAATGGATAATAACAAATTATATTTGTATTTTACCGATTAACTAACAAAAAGAACTGAAATCCCCCCAAAACCATTAAAATGAAAAGAAACGCCAATTAGTCCCCCCCCCCCCTCCAGCATCCCAGCCCCCCCACCCACCAACCTTGTTAAAATCATTCAAAAATTACCAAAAACAGAAATGGATATCATTGGTAAACGAAAGCCAAGTTATAATTCAGATATAACTAATAACATACAAGAAAGCCAAGTTTTCATTCAAAGATACCTCGAATTAACTCGCATTAGCAATTAACAATAAATTCACAATAAATTAGCGATTAACAATAATAAAAAAAACTTGGCGTGTGCGCCTTTCATTCGAGGCACTTGCTCTGGTAATATTGCTAAAAAGTTTTTAAACAAATTAAATTGTAGTAAAGTCAGTTTTCGATTTGAATGAGTTCCTTTTATTGTCTTTTTACCTTGCAATGAAGCGCGCACACGCCAAGTTTTTTTTATTGTTAATCGCTAATTTATTGTTAATTTATTATTAATTGCTAATGCGAGTTAAATCGAGGTATCTTTGAATGAAAACTTGGCTTTCTTGTATGATATCTATTATCTTTTTTGTTATATTTCAATTTTGGGGGAAATCCAACTGCTACTTGGCGCATTTTCTTACATTTTAATGTTTTTGGACGGACCTCTTTATCAATAAAAAGACCGCATGGTTGGACGCGAATTTCCAGTTGTTCTTCCAATTTCCTCAATGCCTTTGATTCATTTTCTTTTCCCCATTCCAGTGCTGGTAGCTACCAGCACCTAGGTGCAGTTTTTGACGGGAGAGTATGTTCTTCACTGCATTAGCTCGTGGCGTGTTCTTCCGCATTCGGCACACCACGCCAACGGCACATCTCGCATCGTTGGCTTGGTCGCGTGTTTCCTTTTCGATAGCGGATCGTGACGCTTGCCATTCATACAGCATTGAGACGTGTCTCTCCCACTCACAATCAGAAGAGTACACGGATTCTTCCATGTCCGGTCTGTCTGCATCGGGGCCGTAATCCCTATCATATGATTGCTTTTGCAGATATTTCTTTGATAACGATTCCTTCGCTGCTTTCTTATATTTCTTCGCCATTTCCAGGGCGTGTTTGCGACGATCCTCCATCTTTTTTAAAACAGGTGTTGGTTCCTTGCCCATTGCTGTAGCTAGCCGGCTCAATGTTGCTTTCGTATTGAATCCGACGACAGCAGCAGAAACTCTACCCTGATAAGAGCCTTTTCTTCCAAAATTAATTCTCTTTCCTCCAATATACTTTGCAATGACGCTGTTCAAACTTTCTACGGTATTGTTATTCAATCCGTAAAACATGCTTTCGGCGTTTGCAAAAATCCGCCGCATCGCGTCCTCTATAGGCTGATATAGTCCTCTTTTCCTCAATTCGGGTACGTAGTTGACGATCTTCGGGTCCGAGAATTTCTTACAGAAATATCCCAATTTCTCGCAATCTTTATGTTCTCCGAAGACGTGGCTCGGTACATTCTTCAGATCGATTTTCGTCACACGTTCCGCGAACGGCAATTGTTGGGTGTATCGGTATTCCGCAGCTTTTTGTATTCCGACCCGCAGGCGGAGAATATTATTCTTGATGATCTCTCTGGAACTTTTGAGAGGGCCTTTCGATACCATATAACGTAATGTATTGCAAAAACTTCGCAAGATGTGGTTACGGCACTCAATCTTCTTTACAGGAATCAGGAGACTCGGTAGAGTCTCGCGCCAAGTAGTTAGCTATAGCTATAGTCGGGCCGCTGAGAGAATGAATCCGGTGAAGGAGGGTAGCCAGGCGGACCCGGCCGAAATGTTACCCTCTCCAGTTACGCTTTGGGAGTTCTGTAGCCTGGCTTCCCCTCACGCGCTTTCCACTTACACATGCTGCGCACTTTGTAGCCACGCTATGCGTCTGTATAGGAGATTTGGAGTGAGACGGGGACCCTCCTCCGTCACTTTCTTAACATACAGAGTGAGTCTAATTCTCATTATATATTTGTTTAATAACACACACGCGACATATTGGGCAGATTTTTATTCTACTTTCATCCCCTTTCTGTACCTCCGTGGAATAGTATTCACAGCCTCTACCTGTAAACAAAATCAGGGCAGTATTTGGTTCTTTCACTAATAAGGAAATGTGCATACGCCTGTTTCCTTACCTTATTCGGCAATTGTAGATCCGCACACGGTTTGTCAAGCTCACAGCCTCTACCTGTAAACAAAATCAGGGCAGTATTTGTTTTTTTCACTAATAAGGAAATGTGCATACACGTGTTTCCTTACCTTATTCGGCAATTGGAGATCCGCACGTAGTCTTATGCGTGGAATGTTATACATAGACAATGTATAACAGGTCCCAGGAAGTATCAACCTAAAATAAGAAAGAGCGTAAATGAATCTTGTTAACAGTTTTCTAAACATTAATGCAAAGTGCTTATGTAGAATAACTTCATACCTTCATCGTCGGATGATTCTGGTAAGGGACCTATCCCTTCCATCGTCACGTCCATTGGTTCCTCCCAATGGTTGCTGCTTTGCCTCGATGGTCCTGGTGTGTCCGTCACGTCCATCGGTTGGTCTGCATCTTCCTCCGATGAATCCCCAGATTCCCCGCTGGAGTCCACACGTAACCGGATGAGGAATTCCTCGATGATTTCCTCCATTAATCCTTCCTTGGTCCATGCATCCTCGATGACTTTTTGGGTGTGAAGTATGGCAGCTCTCCAATTGTCCGGCGTGATTTCAGCCATAGTTTCCTTCGTCAGTTGTTCCACTTCTGTCATGGTGAAGGTGGTGTTCCTCCGCGCCACTTTCCCCTTTACCTGCGCCCAAATTAATTCAATTGGATTATATTGACAATGGTACGGTGGGAGACGAAGGACCGAGTGTCCCTGTTCGCGCGCAATCTCGTCGAGCTCATATTTTTTTAATCCGACTTTATGCTGGTTTACTATTTCTAGCAACTCAGCTTTTTTTAACCCGTCCTCGAAGTGTATGCTATTATTTGTCAGCCAATCTACACTTTCGGATTTAGGCGAAGCTGTAGTGGGGGCTTTATTTTTTATAACCGAATGGTATGGCGCGTTATCTATTACTATTGTCGAGAGGGCAGGGATGTTGGCCAAAAGTTTTAAAAACCACTCTTTGAACGTTACGGTGTTCATGTCCTCGTGGTAATCTCCGTTTTTTTCGATCTGAATAATAGCAAGGCATGCGGTATAAAACCACTTGCCATGCCCGCGTGGGTTAAAATTAAACGCCCGCCTTTGCCAGTCGGCTCCTTCCGCGAACTCTTCCGCGAACTATCGCTCCACGACCGCGTTACCCTGTGACCCGCATTCACCCACGTTTCGTCGAGAAAGACGAGTTTCTCGATGTCAAGCTTCCGGACTTGACGTAAAAAATAACACCGCATACTTACGATGTCCGTCCGCTCCATTAAAAATTTCCGGTTGTTAATTTTGCCCCATGAAAACCCGACTTTATTTAAAACTGAAGACAGCGATGTCTTCCCCCCATCAAACAAACCTACCTCCCGCAAAGATATTAGAAGCTTCTTCCGAGTAGGAAGTTCTGTTTTACAGTAATAGGTGTAACATGTTTGCGAATCGCGTCCTCGTTGTACACTTCCGGTGTAGATTTCGAAGCCCGTCGCGCCCTTTTTTCCCCCGGAGTTGAAAATTACCCCCGCGAAAGCGTCCCTTCCCTTTTGACATTGGTTACCGTGTGTTTGGAGATTTTTAGAGCGTCGGCAACTCTTTCTCCCACTTTATTCACATCTACGAGTGGCCCTTTATCAGGAGACTCGGTAGAGTCTCGCGCCAAGTAGTTATGTGGCTTCGGTCTCGAGCACTGCTTATACCGCGCCGGAAACGTCGTGAGGTTCCGGCCGTGGTGTGCGCGAGGCATTGGCAGAGATCGGTAATCTCTGGCCACTCCAACGAACGGTGTTCGAGAGGCGATCGCGAAAACCGGGGAAGGAAGGCGACGAGAGTTCGATTTAACAATTAACTGTATTAAAGTCGACGAGTCGTTCGATACAGACAATCGGAGTCGGCGAATCGGTTGGCGATGTCGGTCGTTGCCGGTCGGGATTCGAACTGGCAGCCGGTGGCCGCTACGTTAGCGTGGCGAACGTCACGCTGGAGTCGAATCTGGATCGCTGCTGTCGACTTCTCGTTCTCGACGTTCGAGGCGGTCGGCCGCCCTCTGCCGTCGGTCTCCTCGGTCCCTCGAGGCCGCCCCAGGTAACTATAGCTATACAGCGCGAGAAGCCGAGGCTACTTATCTCGACGTGTAGCGGTTTTCGATCGATATAAGACTCTCACCTCGATTTCCGAAAAAGTTACAGCTTGCAGACATAACTTATGAATCAAGCACTGCCTAATTTATTTTTCTGAATCCAATAAGTTAAAGAGCAAGGAAATTGGTCCATGCGTTCAAGAGATCAGGAGACTCGGTAGAGTCTCGCGCCAAGTAGTAGTTATATATATAGTACAGCGCGCGACTACCGAGGATACTTATCCCGAAGTGTAGCGGTTATCGTCTGCTATAAAACCTTCACCTCGATTTATGTAAAAGTTACAGCTCCAAGGATTTATTTCTGAATTTTGTATTTTTTCGTTGATTTTTCTGAATCGAATGAGCCAAGAATCAAGCGAATCGGTTCAGTCGTTCAGGAGATATGAATTTCACCTCGTTATTATTCCCGTAGTAAAGGCAAGGCGGATTAAGAGTCATGGGATTCATGCAGAATTCTTAAAAATGTAACTTTCACTTTTTTCATACGAGATGGCAGCAATCAGAAATGCTGCGGGCTGCGGAGATAATATGGCTGTGTTGTGTTTACGTTACCGACACGTTGGTTAAGCCGGTTATGCCATGGCTGGTTATGTGACAGTCTAATTTTATTTTATTATTATTTTTCAGATCAATTCTTTATTTAGTTAATAAAAGAGCATATTATCCTTGCCCCTGTCCCTGTGATCTCTTGTGACTATTGAGAATTATGAAATGTGAAAAGTGTTAAGTGCGTAATTCACAAATCACTGTTCACTGTATTTGGTAAACAAGTGCTCATTGTCAATAGCTAAAATTCTCAAGTGTCCAGCATATGAATCTTTTAACCAATAATTAGTTAGGAATTATTTACAATTTAAGGGAATGCTAGCTATTGGTAATCAGTAGTTGCTAACGTAGACTAATTTCAGCACTTTAGGTTTGCACTGTCAGCTAGGCACTTGATAGTCAGGATACATAAAAAAACTACACTGAGAATAAGAGAGCTTGCATATATAGCTTATCAAATATAACTTCTAAAGTATTAAGTCAAATCATTTACAATTTCAATAGATTCTGGCTATTGATAATCTCTCCTTTGCTAATCTGAATCATTGTTTCATTTAATGTTTTAGTGTTACAATATTAACCAAGCGATATGCTCATACGCAGCCTAATTTAGTGTAGTTGTATCGAGACTGTCAAGTTTGTTGCTCAAGGCACGCTTCAGCCACAGAGCTAAAATGATTAAGTGATTGTTGTGCTACGCACTGAACAATTTTCAGACCTTCAAATCAAACTAATTTCAGCACTTTAGGTTTGTGCTCCATCAGCTAGGTACTTGACAGTCAAGAATAACTTGTAAAGTATTAAATCAAATTATTTCCAATTTCATTACATTCTAGCTTTTAGGAATCTCTTTTTTGCTAATCTGAATCATTGTTTGATTTAACGCTTTACAATTAAAATATATAAACCAAGCAAAATGCTCATACGCAGTCTAATTTGTATCTTGACTGTCAAGTTCATTGTTCAAGGAACGCTTCAGCTAAAGAACTAAAATGATGTAGGCAAGTACTAATTACCAATCACATGTCTTTTAGGGATATAATAGCCATTGGTAATCAGTACTTGTTTAGTAAATTTCATTACTTTGGATTGTGTGCTCCGTGACCTATGCATTTGGTACTGAAGATATACCAAAGTTAAAGTGTGTATGAGGGTGTAGCTTATCTAATCTGCAATTTAAATGCATCCTAGCTATTGGGAATCAGTAAACAGGTGTTAATTATTACCAATTACTAGCATGCTTCTAACTTCCAACAGACTAAAGTTAAAATTTTAAGTTATATTAGGCAAGCTGTAAATCTCATACTGTTTAACTTTGGAATATTGAATTTGTTAAGTGCAAGCTATATATTATGTAGGGAATCTATATTCTCACATTCAGCTCAATTTCTTAGATCTCCTCCTATGTGCATGATGAAGTTATAGATACTTTGGGTTTGTTCGGAGTGGCGGTTTGCTCGGTTTCCAACCAGTTTGGGATTTGCTTTCCCGTAAGGTGCTGCTGCATCTGACGATTGGAAACTGGTTGGAAACTGAGCAAACTGCCACTCCGAACAAACCCTTTGTAACATTAAAGTTACATTATAACATAAACATGCACATAGTGATGGTGCATATTTGAACAGAAATGGCACTTGACATTTTAATAAAATTCTACTTTTAAATTTATTAATTAAACCATTGATAAATAATTAGAAATTTGATTGTCTTTATTGTTAAGTATTAACTAACAAAAAGGCATGAAATCCGTCCAAAAACATTAAACTGTAAAAAAATGCGCCAAGTAGCAGTTAGATTTCCCCCAAAATTGCAATATAACAAAAAAGATAATAGATATCATACAAGAAAGCCAAGTTTTCATTCAAAGATACCTCGATTTAATTCGCATTAGCAATTAATAATAAATTAGCAATAATTTAGCGATTAACAATAAAAAAAACTTGGCGTGTGCGCCCTTCATTCGAGGCACTTGCTCTGGTAATATTGATAAAAAAACTTTTAAAGAAATTAAATTCTAGTAAAGTCAGTTTTGGGTTTGAATCAGTTTTCCATTGTCTTTTAACCTCGCAATGAAGCGCGCACACGCCAAGTTTTTTTTATTGTTAATCGCTAATTTATTGTTAATTTATTATTAATTGCTAATGCGCGTTAAATCGAGGTATCTTTGAATGAAAACTTGGCTTTCTTGTATGATATCTATTATCTTTTTTGTTATATTGCAATTTTAGGGGAAATCTAACTGCTACTTGGCGCATTTTCTTACATTTTAATGTTTTTGGACGGATATGAATTTCCTCCTCTTATTTTCTCGTGCGAAAACGATTCAGAAGAAGAAGATTCAGACCAAAAATGTCGATCACATATTCTCCACGCTAGGTGGCAGAATGTTTATATATTTCTAGCTGCGAGGTGATATTATGTTAGAGAGAGAAGGCAGATGTGAGCTGATGTTAGAGAGAGATGCTAGACATGTAGAAAGAGACTGACTAACACGAGATGGGTAGATGTCTTATTTCCTTGACGTTCGAGTGCTTGGTTATGTAGGCTATTTTATGACAGGAATATCTTACGCGAGGATATCTGACAAATGTAACAGTTTTATTCTCTTATTGGTACAGCTTTATGACCCTATTCAATCCAACACTGTTAAGCAATATCCTCTTATTCAATACAATTATAGACTACCAAAGTTGCCAAGTGCATAACCAGGACCCACTTAAATGAAAAAGCAACAAATTGTTCACTAAGTGCTACTTCAGGTTTTTCGTGTAAATGGTTTCTGAACTACGAACCTTACTAGTAATCAGTATTTGCTCAGTAAAGTTTAGATCTTTCACTAAAGTAGTTTTGAATTATGTATCTGTTCAGCAAGTTTGAAATCTATAACTGAACAAATGTGTTGAATAAGAGAATTAATAGAACTTATTCAGTGTTGAGCTTAATCGTAATACTAATTTAGGGGCATACTAGTCGTGGAAAATTAGTACTGCTCATCAACTTTCAAGCCTGTCGCTTAAGTCGTTCTTAGCCTACACATTTGACAAGTTCCACACTTTTCACATGTGTTGAATGAGGAGAGGATGTATAACGTAAGCGAAGGACTCCAAATTTGTTGGACGAACATGAATTACCACTAGATAGCATGGTTTGAATTTCATATAATGAAGTCAGACGGCCTATTTCTAAGTTGTATCAGTTACTTAAACTTTCGTACTAAATCGTTGATAAGTAGCAACAAATTATATTTTTATTTTACCGATTAACTAACAAAAAGAAGTGAGATCCCCCCAAAAACATTAAACAAAAACGCCAAGTAGCCCCCCCCCCCCCCCCCCCCGCCACCGCCGCCGCCGCTCAACAACCCAAACCACCGACTCATCAACCCACCAATCTTGCAAAAGTCATTTGAAAATTGTCAAAAATAGAAATGGATATCATTGGTAAACGAAAGCCATGTTATAATTCAGCTATATAATTAATAACATTCAAGAAACCCAAGTTTTCATTCAAAGATACCTCGATTTAACTTGCATCAGGAATTAACAATAAATTCACAATAAATTAGCGATTAACAATAATAATAAAAAAAAACTTGGCGTGTGCGCGCTTCATTCGAGACACTTGCTCTGGTAATATTGCTAGAAAACTTTGAAAGAAATAGATACACGACGAATTGAGAACCTTCTTTTCGATGTAGTATATAATATAGTATGTATGATTGAAATGTAAATGTCATATTTCTTAGGATTTTATATTATAGTAAAGTCAATGTTACATTTAAATTAATTTCTCATTGCTTTCTTACCTTGCAATGAAGCGCGCACACGCCAAGTTTTTTTTTTATTATTATTGTTAATCGCTAATTTATTGTGAATTTATTGTTAATTGCTGATGCGAGTTAAATCGAGGTATCTTTGAATGAAAACTTGGGTTTCTTGTATGTTATATAGGAAATAATTCTGAATGGGATGCTAATCCTTCCTCGCTTCTCAGGATACGTAATGTTTTATTAATAAAGATATATAATATGTTCAGCACTACACTTTTTAACTACGCCCAGCCACTCTTTGCTCGACGCTACAACGCTATCCTCTCGCAATCTTCGCTGCTCAACGCTTCGCTCGACTCTGCCCCGCTCAAACGCTTCTCCGGCTTTCGCCTCGTCACGCGACGCTGGTTTTTTCTTTTCGACGCTGACCACACACACAATACTATAATATACACATATACATATATAAACGCACCCTACAGTTATTATATATTGAATTATATATTTGAATTATAACTTGGCTTTCGTTTACCAATGATATCCATTTCTATTTTTGATAATTTTTAAATGACTTTTGCAAGATTGGTGGGTCATATAATCCTTGTATGGATCACTGTCCACTATCTTCTTGTGAACAGCCGCGCCGCCATTGGCAACTAATATGTTATATATTAGGCCGTGCATTTCAACGCTGCACTTGAATCCTTCTACAACTGCAGCAGCTTCCATGCTAGTAGAAGTCGCATCACGGCTCCAATTTTTGTAGCAGCGGTGTTCACATCGTTTTTCCTTCTTCTTCGCTGCTGTAATGCATATCATGCAAAATTTGTTCTTGACATTGAAGTAAAGGGCTTTCTTCGTGGCATATCCAACGATACCTCCCATGCCGGATGTAGAATTGTATTCTCCACCACGATATACCCTTTTTAGCCAACTGCCATTTGCGACTACTGCGATGACCGGAATATTCGTCTCAGGATGTACGTTACCTTTTGCAATGGGCAGCTTTCTCTCCTCCTTCGCGGCCTCTGCTATCCGCTGTGCAGCCTCTTCGAATCCATCGATATTTTCCTGGCACTTCTCATACATCGTCCTTGACATACATTGCACGTTGATGGCAGACATCGCTTCTTCCAATTGACTGAATCCGCCGCCGGTCACCATCGTTCCGGAGACGGCGCTGTGATTCAGATCCATTATATTGTCATTTTTCGGCAGACACGGTATTCGCGCTTCGTATCCGCACATTCTACATTGAACTGTATATATTTTCTCTAATCCAATTTTTCTGCATCCAACTATTTGGAATGTTCCACGCCGCAGTTCGTAGCAGGGGAGTGGTTCGTGAGACCTATTATTGCCTGGAAAACGTGTCCGAAGTCGACTATATCCAGACCTTTCACAACAGACTCCTCGGGCTCCGGTGTCTGCGCTCTCTCTACCACCCAATAATTGTTATTGTTCATGTCATTTTCTTCTCCTTCCTCTGGATCCAGGGAATTGTCAGTAAACGTTTCTTGTCCTTCCTCTACGGTAAGATCTTGTAGATCTTGCCTTTCAATTGGTTCAAAGTTCTGCATTTCGTGAACTTGCAAGTCTTCAAACGTCAATTCAAAGTTGTCTTCCTGATCCTGTATTGTCTGATTGATCATTTCTTCAACGGTTTGTGCACCGGCGACTGTTTCCTCTTCCATTGATGCATTTTCGAGGAGCTGCATGTCTTGTGCCTGCAATGGCTGTAAAGGAAAACTGTCGTCCCCAGCAGTAGAGGTGCATGGGTTCGTTTGTGCAGTAGATGTGCTACTTACCGCATCCATCGCGGTGCATCTACCTCTTTCGGAATGCTCCTCTACTGTAGCATTATTACTGCATTATTCAACCGTTGAATTGTGTAATCATAAATGTAATGCAAACAAGCTTCAAATACATTGAATCGTAGGAAAAACAAATTACATATAAATAAATAGGAAGAAAGAGTTGCGATTGTTGGAAAGGAAACATGCAATAATCATCGGTATGCGACGAGCGCGCATGCGATTGTTCGTTTGTACAAGTGTACGGGTAGAGAACTTATATAGCATCTCCTCTGCTATGTGCCTTTCAAATATTTGCTACATCTATTTTTCAATAAATGCATATTCTCGAGAGTTGGGATATTCTCCTGATGGCATAGGTCATCGGCACGATGATAGATTTACGATGGGGACCGGCGCGGCAGTGCGCGAGCGATTCGAGTGTATACTCGGTGCCCAAGCCTTAGCCTCTTCCACTCGATGTTGGGAAAAATAAGCAATCGTCAATAAGGTCAGGTAGTGTTTGACGTTCGACACGGCACATGTGCGAACTGGCTGTAAAGTGGTTGAAGCAAGGTCGCTCCCTTCCGCCAAGAGGACTGCGAGGGACAAAAGCACGGCGTTTACCCCAGAACCGTTTTATTTATTTATTACTTTACTAGCAATCGTACCCGGACCTCCTGCACCACTCACCCGCCATTCGTCCGGGTGGTAGGCTAATGAGATTATTAGCGCGCATGCTTTGCTATCGGTCATTACAGTGTTATTATTCACGCACCCTCACGTACACTCAAAAAACCCTTTCTAAATCGCTTTAGTAATTGTTGCGCCAAGACGTGATGAACAAACATTCAGAAAGATGCTACAAGTTCTAGAGGCAAAAGAGAAGAGATTGGTAAGTTATGGCCGCTTCTTTAGCGGGAATTTATATTCTGCATAATCGATCCCGAGAGAACGTTTCGTTTATACCTGCAGATAACCGAAAAGCGTAAGCCAGTTGGGTCATTCCACGCCAACTGAGAAGCTGGATTTTGGTGATGTCAGGGATCTTGCTGAAAATTCAGTATGTTGTTCCTGAGATGACATAAGGGGGGGGGGGGGGGGGATCCGCCTCATCGTTTGCCCAGATTCGTCTTTGGTTCGAAAATACAGACCGCCAAAGTCGACGTTTTCGCGCATCGGCGAAAATAGACCATTGCGCGAAAATTTTTTCTGAAGAAACTATTGGTCGTATCGATATGATTAAAATTTTGTTTTACTTGGAAAAGGCCGCTCTATATAACTTATCAGGAAAATAAAGAAATATTCTCGAGTCTGGCTTTTGAGCTAGACTCGAGAATAATGAGTGACTGACGTTATAGTGTATGGGAAGAACTGAATTTCCCAACTCTTATACTTTTCTCTGGACAATACTTTTCCCGATACTTCGGCCCGGGAGATTCGAAGCCAACTATTCCCTAGTACCACAAAAATGGGCGCCAGGCATCGAAGATGCCACACAAAATCTCACAAAATCGCAAAGAGAACGGTAACATTGGATCTCCCGAGACGGCCAAACAGGTGCTTCGGTTAGATCAGACAACGAGGAGAGACATCACCAAAATCCAGCTTCTCAGTTGGCGTGGAATGACCCAGTTGTCAAATTCAGAGATATATTTGATATTACAAGAGACTGTAGCACGCTGGGAGTGTCAGGTGACCGAAAGCTTGAGCGTGAGCGAGAATGAGACGCGACCTACGTAAGTTAGAGAAAGTATAAGAGGAAGCGATGAAGGGAGAGAGAGAGAGGGGGGGGGGGGGAGATTTTTTTTAGATTTAATTTATTATGTTCTAGGGCAGGATTAGCCTTGTCAGAACAACTTAGAATAACAAAAGTTAACAAAAATATAACAAGAAGATACAGGAAAATAAGAGTAAGCTTAAAAACTAATAAAAATAAAGGAACATACAGACCAGACAAAGACGCAAAAGCAAGCGCACGCACAGAAAATAAAAAGAATAAATAATAAATGAAATGAAATGAGCCTCCAAAACGTGAGCGTAAAGACCGATACATCGCAGGAAGGAAAGATAGAGTCAAGAAACTTGGTCGTCCCGATAGTATGATAGAAGAAGGGCCATCAAGGTCCATTTAAACGCCGCCTCACAGTCACACTCCCGGACGTTCGTCGGAAAGGAGTTCCAGAATTAGGGCCCACGTACAGAGCACGAGGCCCCAAAGAAAGCAGTACGATGATTGGGCACCACCAGGAGGGTCCCCTTCTGACGAGAGGGATATACCGCAGAGCCCTCCAGACGGACGGAGAGAAACTCCCGCAAGACGGAGGGAGTAGTAGACTTGATAACCCTGTAGAGGTTCATCCCGAGAAAAAGGTGTCGCCTTTCACGAACCTTAAGCCATCCAAGGCGCCGGTAGAATGGTGTGATGTGCACGTCACGAGGCACATCGAAAATAAAGCGCACGCTGTATCTTTAGTTCAAGGGTCGCGCTGATACCCAGTAAAGCCAGGCAACAGTAGTCCAGGTGTGGCAGAATGAGGGAGGATACGAGCTTGATCCTAAGGCACCGCGGCAACGCAGCATTATGACGCCGGAACCCCGCAAGGACACCATAGACCTTACTGCAGATGTGCCGAGTGTGATCCCCCCAGTCGAGAGTGGGCGATATGTGCAGACCTAGCGAGACAACCCGAGAGCCGTACGGGATGGGTATACCGTCCAACTGAACCAGAGGGGCACCGGCAACATGCTGCAGGCCAAGGGCACGAGCAAAGCCCAACATCAAGCACTGCGTTTTAGAAACCTTTAATTTAAGAGAGTTCAAGGTGGACCAGGCAGAGACGCTGGCAAGAATTGATCCTTGTAATTGCGTCTTCCAGATCGTTATAAGGCGCAGAGATGTACAATTGTACATCATCCGCGTATTTGACCACCTTGGAGTAGAAAATAACAGAGTTAAGATCGTGGATGTAGAGAGAGAAGAGGAACGGCCCAAGGACGGAGCCTTGCGGCACGCCCGAATGGACCGGGGAGAATTGAGAGGTAGACCATCCGATTCTGACTGCCTGCACCCTATTCGTGAGGTAAGACCAGATCCACCGTAAGACCGGAAAAGAAAGATTGAAAGAGTGGAGTTTAGAGAGAAGAAGAGAGCGGTCTACGGTGTCAAAGGCCTTAGAGAAATCGAGACTAACCAGGATTGTGACCATCCGCTGATCAGCAGCAAGACGGACGTCCTCCAGGAGTGTCAAGAGAGCGGTTTGACGTGGAGCGGTTTTTGACAAAACCATGTTGCGAGGGATCCAACTTCCCAGAGCTATCAAGAAAACTCTGAATGTCAGTGAGGACCAACCTCTCAAGGATTTTAGAGAGCTCAGGAAGAATAGAGATAGGGCGAAAATCGGCAGGTGCAAAAGCATTCGGTTTTTTAGGAATAGCGGTGATGAAAAAGTGACGCCAGGCGTCAGGAAAGATAGAGAAAGTAAGAGAAGAGTTGAAAATTTCAAGAACAGTAGGATAGATAGCAGGAAAAGACAGAGAAAGAAACCTCGCACTCAGCTCATCCGCGGGCGAGATGGACGAATTAGTAAGGCGCAAGGCGCGAGCAAAACTCTCCTCAGTAACAGGAGAGAAATAGAAAGATGTATCGCCAGAGGGACAGTTAGACAAAGACAAACATGCGGGACGGCCGGTGGAGATGAGATGTGAGCCGAAAGGAAGAAGGTATTTAGAGTATCCGGAGACAAATGAGTGGGAGCGAAAGTACGAGAGGGAGGAGGAACACCGAACGATTTCAGCTCGCGCCAAACTTCGTTCGGGTTAGTAAGATTGGAGAACCTGTCGAAGAGAAAAGCAGATCTAGCTCGCGCCAGAAGAGCTTGAACTCTGTTACGACACGCTCTATATTGTACCCGCAAGTCCGGATTCCCAGTTCTAATATAGGATCTCCTGAGCGAGTCACGAGAACGCATCTCGAGACGGATCTCAGGAGTGATCCAGGGAGCAGGTGGCCGTCTGACACGCAGGGGTCGAAGAGGGGCATGCTCATTCAGGACTTGGAGCAGGCCCGTGTTGAGATCGAGAACCAACAGATCCACGCTACTCTCACAAGCGTTCGTAGTAAGACGAACACAGCTAAGCTGCGAGATATCATTGAGTAGCGCGTCATGGTCAATTGAACCATACCTCCGACGAAGATCATTGAAAGGAGCAATGCGTGAAGTTAGTGCGTATTCTAGTGAGATAAAGTCATGGTTAGAGCAGTGAGGCTCTCTACTTTGAGAGAAGGAAACAACCTTGCTAGAATCATCCACAAGCCCGAGGTCAAGCCAAGTGGAGGAGGTAGAAGTATGAAAAGCGGGAGAGTAAGGAATAGAATAAAGATTGAGCCGAGAGAAGAGGTCTCCAAGGTAGATGGAATCGAAGGTAGTCCAAGGCTATGTCAGCGAACATGGGCTCGAAGTGAGAAAGAGGAGCGTGCGGGGGCCGATAGACGACCCCGACGAGAAGGGATCCCGCAGAGGGAATTACCACCTCTGCGAACAGGAATTCAGGACCAGAAACTATAGAAGAAGAGGAAGACGCAACTACAGCGGAAGAGTAAGAATCGCGAATATATAGACAGACGCCTCCACCAATTCTGCCATCTCTATTGCGCCTGAGTATCGAGTACCCAGGCACCGCACACTGGCTGTCACCGATAGATACAGACAACCAGGTCTCCGAAACCGCGATGATGTCAAAACAGGAGTGCGAAAAGAAAGCCGTGAAGCGGTCGAAGTGTGCGGCGAGGGACTGGGCATTTAGGTGTCCAAGGTGCAAAGTAGTGGGGGAGACGGAGGAAACAGAAAGCGATGAGCGGAGAACAGGGCTTCATGCAAGCTTGGTGTCCAAGTCTTGGACACGGAATCAATCCGTACGGGAGGGGGGTGGCGGCTTAATGAGGACGCACCCGTCACGGTGCCACACCCGAGAGAAGTCGCGCTCGCGGGCAATGTATGTCCTTGCATTATGGTCCTTGGACGATCCGCAAAAGGGGTCCCACGTGGGCGCGATACCGCAACAATATCGCGGTCGCAGACAGGGGCTCCCAACGCATGCGCGACACGCATGACATGGGACTTGAGATTTTTCCAGAGGTCTCCGGGAAGCTGGAGATAGCCAGCTCGGCAGAGCACGATACCATCTCTAGACGCGAGAGGCGGGCAACAAGCGCATCGTTAGGAGAGGTTAGGCCAGATTGATGTCGCTCACCTAGCTGCTTGACGTCTTTACGGAGGTTGTTCAGGGAGACAGCGAGGTTGTCAACTTGAGACAGAGAGGCAGTAGTACTGGCTTTAGCCTCAAGAACAGCGGTGCGTTTATCTAGCTGTCTAAGCCCATCCGAGTGCTGCGCCGAGGTAGAGGACAGCTTCATAACACAAGCCTTTAGATCCGCCGTTTGGACACGCTGTTCGGCCATGAAGCTGGTCAGCGTGGAGGTAAGTTTGTTGATGGCCTCAAGAATAGAGGCGTTGACAGAGGCGGCGGAGTCAGTAGCTGGCAGCGGTGTGAGTCCAGGGAGTCCAGGGAGAGAAGACCCAGATTGAGCAGAGGTGCAGTGTTGCGGTGAGGCTGTAACCAGCGCAAAACATACTATAATAAGGCGTTTCGTCAATACTACATATATGCTTCAATTAACAGAGTTAATGATTGGCAATACTCTCAACAGGTCTTCCAGACAATCTTGACACATAATAAAAATATGTGACCACTTAACAATAACGAAAAACATTAATCATTAACAAACAGTTTATGATTTGACATTAGTAATTCAAAAGCTATCCAACAAATAAAATGGATAAATTACTATAAATTAACCAATTCAGTAATAGTTAACTCATTTGCAATTAACTGAAAAATAGTTGTTAAACATCTGTTAAACAATTGCCATCCGTTAAGTTCTGTAACCAGTATCAACCGATGCTACATATCTATAGGCAGGATTTTCATACAATTTCAATCCTTAATGTTATTCACAGTTTAAACAATTCGTAAATCATTATAAACACATATTAATAATGCACAATAAGGATTGAAACTTATTTTATTGGCAAGCCTGAAACAGGCTCAACATCTGACAAACCTCGTCTCATCTTAACGTCAACTAATTAACAAATTCATTATTTAAGAGGGGCGAACTATTCAGAGGTATAAATACGGGTCGTACAGCCCATAGTTTTCAGTTTGGATTCAACCACGAACTAGCAAGGCTAGAGGAACCCTTCGTGAGTCACAAGTGTTTAGTTGACGTTAAGCTGGAAGGTTTCCGCGTACAGTATTTCGCATCTATTCACAACCTTATCCAGCTCCGCGATCGGCGCGTTATAAAGGTGTCGGCATTGTGAGCTATCGCCAGTTCACAACGCGCAACGACAACTGGTTTAAATACCAGGGCGAAGACAGTGTATCGTTTATAGAAAATAAAACTAGTGTGGATCTAGTCATCAACAGAAATAATTGTTGATCAATTTTCCTAAAACGCCTATCCATCATCCGGCAGCAAGTATTCCTACGAATCAGCCAGGTTTGAAGATAGGAACACGGTCAAACAGATCTAAAGGGAAATAAGGAATTTCCTGATCTGCAGCTGACGGTCACGGACCAAAGAAAATAGAAATAAAATAAACTCTGTGTCGCATTTCCCCGGCGTACCGTCAGCAACCTATAAACTCCTTTCTGGAGATTCTTCTAACGTTCTTGGACGTACTAACCAAGTGGCGACCGGGTCGAGCTTGCGAATGACCGCGATCCCGAACTCAACGTGCTACGACTAGACGAAGAGCGGTGACTGAGACGAAAGTCCAGTACTAACACCCACTGCCTCGTAAGGTAGCGGCTGAGCGGTCACAAGGCAACCGGTGAAGAGAGCGTTGAGGCTGAAGGCTTCGGGCCTTCCTTACAGCGCCGCTCTGGGTGCACTTTGATGCACCGCAGATGCCCGGTGGCATTGCACTGAGTGCAGAAAGTCACCTCTTTTTTGATCTCCTTCTTGCAGAGAATGAGAAGTAAAAAACAAGCAACACAAAAAATGCCCTGAAAAGTAAAAAATAACTTCTTGTTGTCATGGATACAGAAATTTGCATTTAACCTAAATATTCTGCATCTTTTCGGAGGCGGCGCAAATATAAGTAAAATATTACTGGCAATCGTATGTCTTACCCGCGCTTATTCGCATTTTCTTTCTTACAAAATCTATCTTTTGTGCTTTCTTACTCTTGCTTTCGTACTCTTCCTCCCGCCTCTCAATCTCTCTCTCTTTCGATCTATCTCTATCCCTATATATCTACCTGTCCAACCACAGGATGACTTTAATAATTGACGAAGACCTGTTATATGTGCTGTATATATGAAGTCCTGTTATATGCCTGCAGTCTGTTATATGTATTATCAGGAAAATAAAGAAATATTCTCGAGTCTCGCTCGGAAGCAAGGCTCGAGAATAATGAGAACTGAGAGAGTTTATTGGTTGCTCAAAAACTTTACTTGATCGATAGTGTATGGGGGAGAACTGATTTTCCCAACTCTTATATTTCTCTCACAACGACACTTTTCCCGATACTTCGGTCCGGGAGATTCGAAGCCTACGATTCCTTGCCGAAATCTGACTGGGCGCCAGGCATCGGAGATGCCACTCAAATATCAGAATTCGGCATCAAACAACCACTCAAAACTCTAGAACGCAAGGAACGGCGACAGAGAGTCTCCCGAGACGGCTAACTAATTTGCCTCAACTAGATTGGACTGACAAAGGAGAGCACGTGGATTCGACACGAGTGAACAAGTCAAAGTTGAGCTACGAGAATGATTTATTCCGACAGAGGAAGCTTGTAGGAGAGTCTTCGCTCGAGGTGTTCATCAGTAACCTCGGGCGAAGCACGTGGCTTCACGTTAGTCAAAGTTGAAGTTACATTGAGGTGGATGCTAGCTCTACGCAGTTGACCGGCGCTAATATTCTATCGAGTCCGCGATGATCTGACTCTACTATTATTGACTCTTGGCTGACGGTGTCAGCCTACAGGAAGGTCTCAGTCGCCGAATCACACAATAGACAAGGTTCGCTCAGAAACGGAAATCCCATAAGGTGGGAGGACAGAAAACTGGCAGGAGATCGGAACGAGAAGCCAGAAGGGCCGAGAAGCAACGAAAGTCTAGCAGGGATCCGACCGAAGAGTCGGCCCTTCACAGAGCTAGATCGGAATGGTATTTCGCTTACCGCTAATTGGAATATTTGTTGGCTACGCTACGTGGTATACGCTCGGGAATCGTCCTTCCTTCCTTCTCTACCAATTCCGGTCGCTTCGAGATTAGTTCGCTAGTCTGCCTCTGAATCCTAATCGATCGCACGCCAGTACAAGAGTGCCGAAATCGGCACGCGGGCCTGACCGTTCGCCTAGCCTTCTTTGTTTCCCAGGACCGCTCGTGATTGGTCGCCGGGTCCTACCGCGCGCAAAGGACTCGCAGTGCCCTTGGACGGACGACGCCAGAGCCGTACGTGCCCAACCGTGCGCCTACCCCGCTCCGCCGAATTGATCATTCCGCCAATTCCCGCGTTGCTGGGTGCCTCGGGGTCGCCTGCCTCACCACCCAGTTCCTCCCACGATGACCAGTCGTCGTCGGTAACTTTCGGAGACTGCTGACCCCTTAAGTCCATCCTGGTCGAGCCGAGTCCTAGGAGCTGGCAGATTTGGTGTCCTGGGGTGCCGCTAGTAGTTGGTTGCTCCTGGGCTTGTCGGTTGCTGATTGGCTCAGACGAAGATTTACAGGCGTTAGTGGTCGATCTTAGATGCTTTCGGAACTCTAGTGGAGATGCTGATTTCCGGAAGTGTCGCGGCGCTAATTTTGAGTGAGGGAGAAGGGACTTTTGTGACGTTAGATTAACCTACGCTTATGAGATGTCCGAATTGTTCGGAATGGTCGAATACCAGACCAGTTAATGTTAACAATATTAGTATATTGGATAGGGTCTACACCGCCCTTTCAATTTGTAGATATATATGTACATAGAGACCACGAGTATTCCCAGATTTGAGTGTGAGGATTTTGTGACTTTTGTAATATTTTACTTATGTTTGCGCCGCCTCCGAAAAGTTGCAGAATATTTAGGTTAAATGCAAATTTCTGAATCCATGACAACAAGAAGTTATTTTTTACTTTTCAGGGCATTTTTTGTGTTGCTTGTTTTTTACTTTTCAGCTCTTTTAGTTTTCAGCTCTCTGGAACTCTGTCAGTTTTCGAAGTCGGTCACATTTTTTTTATTTAATGCTTTTTAGTATAGGAAATCAATAAATTGATGGTTCGCGGTCGATTTCATTTTGAATTTCATCGTTGCACTGGTGTAACAGTTATAGACGAAGAAATGTAGCCGAATTTGTTGAAGAAAGCTTGTACATTCCGAAATTTATGCAAGAGGGTGTACCGCGAGAACTTCCCTTATAAGTTACTCAAAGTTTCATCCCTATCGAACAAGCGGTCCCAAAGCTATCGCCAGACAATCGAAAGTTCGGTGTTTATGCAATAACAGTTGTTAATGTTAAAGAATTTCGGAAACATTTATATTGGGGCTAAAGTGCGAGCATCCTCTGTAAGATAGGAAAGGTTTCATCCCGATCAGTCCATTCATCGCAGCGATGTCGCCGGACAAACGAAATTTTCGTAGACACTTATAATCCACTAAAAATTTTATTTTTAAGCAATAACAATGGTTAATGTTAAACAATTTCGGAAAAATTTATATTGGGACCAAGTTGTGGACATCCTCTATAACATAGGTATGGTTTCATCAAGATCGGTCCATGCATCTCGGAAATATCGCCGGACAAACGAAATTTGTAATAGAAACGTGAAATCAGCGCGAAATTCGGTTTTTAAGCAATAACAATGGTTAGCGTTAAACAATTTCGAAAAAATTTATAATGGGACCAAACTGTGAGCATGCTCTATAAGATAGGCAAGGTTTCATCCCGATCGGTGCACCCATCTCAAAGTTCTCGCCGGACAAACATTAAAAAAAAAATATATATATATATATATGTATATATAGCGGTCGAATTGAGTACCTCCTCCTATAAAAAAAATATATATATATATATGTATATATAGCGGTCGAATTGAGTACCTCCTCCTTTTCGAAGTCGGTAAAAACAATGAACTGAAGAACCGAGGCAGTCCGGGTTTCGGATACAGATCGTTTGGATGCTCGATAGTGGGGAGGTGCGAGCACGATCGAGAGCCCGCGAGTTCATGTATTTGTCCCTGCCCTATTCAAAAATTCAAAACGGACTTGCAAGGAATGCTTATTGAAAGTTGCTGGCACTTGCTTGTATTATCCTGCGCATAGGTGTTCTTGAATAATTAATTTTTGTGTGATGTTCTTTGCACTTCTTTCTCTATTGCCTCGAGTCAGGCAGTTTGTCAAGATATTTGGTGCCCTCAGCGCTGAGTTCACACATCAGCATCGGGCACGGACCGTTCAAATCGCGGATAGTGGGACAAAAGTGGGATTTCAAACGCGCGAGTTTGAACGTAAATAGATTCGTCTCAGCTATTCAAAAACTCTACAAGTGCACGCAAGAGCTAACTGTCCCAAGCTGCATACATTTCGGGTAGTTTTGCATCTGAACCCTGTATACAAGAGACTCTCGTATTATTGTCTCTACAAAATTTCTTTACAATTCTTTTTCTATTCCTTTAGAGTACGGAATTCGCCTCGATGCTTGGCGCCTAGAACGCTACGTTCACGGGCAACCATCGCCTGCTCCGTTCGGTTGACACGTGCTGCCGATTTGTGAAGTTGCACGTCGGTAGCGCCCTTTGTGCGAGTTTGGCGACCGGGACTCAGAACTCCTTTGACTTTCGAAAACGAGACATCGTAAGTACCCTTTCCACTTTTTTATCTTTCTAGGCATGCATCCTCTACTTTCTATTAGAAATCTCTCGCTGCATCAAAACAAATTCCCAGTAAATATTCTGAGCTTTTTGGGGGGTCAAATTTCGTTTCTGCACTATTTCTACTGTCCGACTGTTTGTTACACTGTCTGAAAATACGCGGAGAGACGCATGGTCTTCTAGACCATGCGTTTTTCAGTCATACGACAAAGAGTCTTGCACGACTTTCGTACAGTCGTAAGCTTCCACTTATCAATATCATAAACAAGCAATCTGACAAACAGGCTGATGACTTTTGCATAATTTCCAAAGATCTTGCGTTGTTTTCGTACCAGTCAGACTAAACTTTTATTCTTTATTTGAATTCTGTGTTCTCGATCGTGCATGTGCGTCTTTTACCAAAGGTGGAAAACGTTTTAGTGATGTATGTAACATTTGTTTGTTATCATTTCAGATGGATAATCTAAATAATGCGAGGCAGGGTGGCGGAAGAAGGCGATCCTCTAGACGCGATCGCTCGCGCCTAGGCGAGCGCCCAGACGCGGGCGGTCCCCAAGGCGCGAGAGGTCTCCGAGGCGCAGGCGGTCGCCATCGCCACGGCAGGGCATTGAAAACGGGGTTATCGCCCCATTTGACGGACGCTGGCGTGGAAGAAATGCGCCTATCCCCCCGAATAATCCCCCCGGGCAGAAAGAAATTGTCCACGTGACACTAACCAGACGTGATGTAAGTGTTCTATTGTATTTCCGACGTACAGTTGAATGTATAAATTAATGTTTTTTTAATATTCCAGTTACGAAGGTGGGAAAATGTTATGCGCCGGGCGGAAGCGAGGGACAACCACGCCAATAGAAAAAATCGGGACGGCGATGGCGGAAGAGCTGAGGGGGGGGGGGGGGGGGCAGTACGGAAACACAGAGTTTTATATATACATTTATATATGTTGCGTGAATGTTACCGGCGGAACGATGGGAAGGTGGGTAAGTGTGCCCGTGGGGCCCTGAACACCCTGCTCGCACAGGAGGGAAGTTTAATAAATGTACAAAGTTTATGAAATTAAAAAGTGATGAATAAATGTATTAAAGAAATCAACTGATCGCGTTGCTATCCAGAACAAATATTGAATATTAGATCGAGAGTCAAAACCGAAGTGACGTTCATTCCACAAGTCGGAACTGACGAACGTCTCACGAGGCTCCCTTCTCCAGGCATGTTAGATATAATAATATCGTCTCCGATTGCCACGGAGGTTCTGGAGGAAGTGCTGTGTTCTTTTGCCACAGTCGGCTTGCCCGGAAAGCATATACCTTTCCCCACCCTGTGGCCAGAACCAGATCCCTTTTGCAATCGGTGATGAAAGACAATGTATCGGAGTCCTTTAATTCCGAGTCGCCACAGAATCAAAGTGCATCTGCGGCGAGTGATCGCCTTACATTGTCTTTCTTATAAGTGGCCGTCGATGCCGCTTTCTTATAAAACTGAATAGACGGCCTTACCGTCTCGGCATCCTGACTCATCAAAGTCCCGAATAGCTCGTCACCACGCATAAGGTGGTTCTAATAATTATATTAACGCTAACAGGCACGTGGGAAGGAGCCAATCCGGCGCCCACTAGGGCATACGCTTGCCCTTACGCATTCCTGACTGGTGCCCTACCCGTGGGCCTTACTCCTTCTCTAATATTTCGGCGGCGCGCGCAGTAGAAGGGCTCTCCCTCTACTCTAGGCCCTACTCCTGACCCTAGGCTGCGTGCGCTGGACGCTGACGAAAATAGCGGCGAGGGGGGGAATGCGCGAGCCGCGGAAAAACCCTGCTGGGCTCTTGACTGTGCGAGAAAGAAAGAAGCGGCGACGGCCTGGTTCTAGGAAGTGGTTAATTTATGAGGCGCAATTGACTCCTCATGTTCGAAAGTCGCGAAGAGCCTCGGCACTCGAGTTTTTCTAAGCCCATTATACTAGGCTTATCGCGGACCTTCCAAGAAGTCAAGACGTGACTTTTGGCTAAATACCCTTATGTTTATTCCAGGCCTCGCTTCGCTGCTTCCTCCTTAACAATGAATGAGCTTGAACATCTGCGTGTCCGATGTTGCATCTATACTTGAAGCAATAACGCGGAAATCCTACTGATTAATATAATTCTCTAATGCATGCCTAACTTAAATTCGAGCAATACTGCCGCCGATTAAAAATGTCGGCATTGTCGACTAACAGCTAGATTCAGAGCGCGAGAGAGGTCGCGGTACGCAACACAGTGGGTTTGTTCGGAGTGGCAGTTTGCTCAGTTTCCAACCAGTTTCCAATCGTCAGATGCAGCAGCACCTTACGGGAAAGCAAATCCCAAACTGGTTGGAAACCGAGCAAACCGCCACTCCGAACAAACCCAGTATATATGTGGCGGCCTCAAGGGATCGAGGAGACCGACGACAGAGGGCAGGACAGCCGTCTCGAACATCGAGACGGAGAGGTCGTGACTTCGACTGCGACGTGACGTCCGCCACGTTAGCGTAACGACCACCGGCTGCCAGTTCGAATCTCGACCGGCAACAACCGACATCGCCAACCGATTCGCTGACTCCGTCCTTTGTAACGATCGAACCGTCGATTGAATAAACTTTATTCTTAGCTCGAACGCTTGTTGCCTTTCATCCCCGGTTCTCGCATCCGCCTCTCGAACCCGTTCGTTTTGGAGTGGCCAGAGATAACTCCATCTCTGCCAACGTCTCGCGCACACCACGGCCGGAACCTCGGACGTTTCCGGCGAGGTATAAGCTGTGCTCGAGACCGAGGCCACATATATAGATATAGATTTTGATGACATACAACTCGGGGGAAGAGTTGTGCAGTGATATCAAAGTAAAACTTATCGTAGAATGTTCATTTAATTTGATTTTTTTAGCAATTATACAAACCTATAACAAACCTTTCGATCACTGATGATATAGACAAAATAGTGGATACAGTACTTAAAGCAGTAGAAACCAACTAATGAGAAAAGTGAGTCGAAAAACATAAAAATGTTGTGAAACAAGGCGGTGGGTTCGAACTTGAACCTTACAGAGTAATCCTCCCGACCGATGATCCGACGTTTTAGCACCTGCACTATTTCAATACATATATCACAGAGAGGTGCTCATTTCTTGTATTTACGATGTATACACAAATGGTGCGGATGATTCCGATGTGTCGAATAGCACTGATAATTCGAGGCGAAAGCTCTAATTCGTTCGGTGTACTGAGGAATCCGATAGAATATTCTAATTTGATTGTTATAGTTGAAGATAAAAGTAGTATTACTTGTTACTAGGAATTCAAAAATAAGAAAATGACTGCCTATGAATCCTTGCATACTTTAACAAAGTACTATTTTTTATAAAGTATCACTTGACACGTGCAGAACAAAACTGTAGGTAGACTATTATTAGTAGCTATATTGTCATTTTCATACAAATTGGGTTTGTAAAATTGAACTCTGTGTAAAGTATACAATGAAAAATCTGGAGAGTTGCCTCTATGATAAGCCAAGTCATTCCTTTCACAAGACAAGAATTTTGACATTGTATTTCAAGTTGGTTGTATGATATATATATATATGCAGAGCACATTGATCATGCGCATACTACAAGGTGAATTCATAGTCATTCTTTTCAGAGACAAGAAACCACACATGTGCGATTGACATATGTTGCAGACAATATTTTTATTTAGAAAAATGATACTACTGCTCGACACTCTACACAGAAGTCCTATTTCATTTGCCATGTTCTTAGTAGGTATGACAAATAGAATAGTAATCTAGCTCACTTGTCTACAGATATGCAGGACACTTACAAACTCTGTAGTACAATTGATCTAGTTTTGAAAATACTGATTGAGGACAATATTATACTAATCATTTTATACATGTTTGGCAGGCATGTCTGTTACGCAGTGCTGCTATACATATTGTTTTCCTATATTTGCTTGCCAAACACATATGAAATGATTTGATATACAATTGACCCATCCTCGTATCTGCGATGAGAAATAATAGAATGAATAAGACATGTTTGATTCAACGGAAATGTATATTAGAGATCTGTAATATTCTTTTGATTTCCAAGGTTCGCAAGCCTCATATTAATTGCTAAATGTATCAATTCAATTCAAACAGCAGTATTTACCAAATGATTTGTTCACCTAATTCAACTTTATGAAAACACATTACAATTACAAGATCTGCTGTTCATCCTTTTACACCATCAAAAACAGAATAGCTTTACGGAGCCTCTGGCATAGTAGGAAAAGTTAATTTCCATTGCATCAAAATAATTTCTACGGTGCAGTAACAGTATTTCAGTGATGAGGCAGTGCATTTGATAAATATGCTGAAAGATTTTTATGTTATTATTTACTACGGGCAATACAATTTCATAAAATCATGACGGACTCGTTTCATTTTTCATTTTCTCCTTTCCATTGATATATTTCATAAACAAAATCGTACATCAAAATAATAGGACATCTCTCTAAACTCAACTTGTCATGTAGCATCCATGCATAACCCTACACTTGCTGTCTCCTGTCACACAGCTTGGCGGTTCTTTGCATGGAGATGGAGTTCTATGTCAACAGCCCTTTCAATTGGACGCCACCTCGGAACGACCGCTCGAACTAAAATACTCAATTTTACCGTTCTGTAATTGTGCCAACGTTACGAAACCCGGCAAGAAGTAATGCTGCCGGGAGCGGACTTCCTGCTCTCTCATATGAAATGATTTTGGATCGGAAAAGGTCGTAATCGAAAGACGAAAGTTCAATCGAAGCGGCTGTTTCTTTCGTTTTTTGAACAATGCTGTTGCAGAGTTATAAAAACCTCTGTAAAAAGGGCCTCCGCCAGTGCGATGTTACGGCAACTTTTACGCATTTTATATAACTGAAAAACAACAAAATCTCGCAAAACGAAAGAAACAGCCGCTTTGGTTGAACTTTCAGCTTTCGATTGCGACCTTTTCCGATCCAAAATCATTTCATATGAGAGAGCAGGAAGTCCGCTCCTGAACCCAATTTTGGCCTAAAATTGTCGGTAAAAAGCGCGCTCTGCCATACCGCGAACGACCGAAGCCTTACTTGGTTTCAAAAATCCCGCGAGAGCGCATGGCGCTGATTGTCACCTGAAGCACTGAACCCAACTATTACTCAATGGCTAACTTCACATGATCAGCGTTACGATGCCGCAACAAAATAGCTCGGGCAGCCAACGATCAACCAACTCGGCTGAAGTCACGTGATTACCCTTAATTCATGCTCATCCATAACATACTGTGCGCGTAGCAGACTGTCGAAAGATGCGTCGTTTCGTGTTCGCGAGTTTATCCTTCGCCTTCAATTATATGAATTAATCCTTTGAGACTTACTTAACACAACGTACGAAAAACTCTTCAGGTGTCTTCGCCAATTATCTCAAAGCAATATTCTTCCATTATTATTTCCTATAGCTGCCGTATCGAGTAGGTATCACAGTGTCATCCCGATAAGGTTAAAGCGACAATGTTATCAGTGCGCGAGAGCTGCGGCAACTCATTTCGTCGGGATGTCAATCAGAGTGGCTTTTCTCTGATACTTTCTCACTCGCGCTACCCGGTAGTGATTGCTTTGCTCGACTAAGAGGTTAGGGTCATACCACTCTCCAGGATGCTAGCCTTTCTCGAGTATCGTCGGCAAAATGAGTGAAGATATGTTCGAAGACAAGGATTACCCAACCCAGTGGGCTTTGAATCCTTCCACTTATCAGAACATGAGCAACGATCAAGGTATGAATCTTAGGAGTTTAAACGCGACAACTCGATTTAGATTCTCGTATTCTCGATAATTATTGGCAATAGTTTCTTTTCCAGTGCCAACTCAAGCGGCATTACTTTCTTCTTAAATATGTTTCTTCCACGATATTTTGATAATTAGGTACCGGCAAACCATAAGGTTATATTTGAATGCAACAATTCTGTATGAAATTATTCCTACTAACGTCAATTCTGTTGTCACTGTGCCGTAACAGTAAGATTTTGTACTTGCAAGACATAACCTATTTATAATCGTTAAACTTGTTAGGGATAAGATCTGGCCAATTCCTAATTTATTTAAACACTGAAATGTAAAAGTTGACTTCACGAGACTTAGGAGGTTAGTAAGTTAAGAGGAACAACTTGGTTCAAAACTATTTCGTGTAAATGCGAATTATTGTTTGTTGCTTTCTGACAGTTAATTATCACATAATATCACATTCTGAATTCATTGCTTTAAAAAACGGCAATGCTTTTGTTTCTGCTTGAAAAGGAAGTGTTGTTGATAGTTGTACTATCTTGTCAATACACTCATTGTCACTGTTTCCTGTTATAGTCGATTGGGCTGCGTTGGCTCAGCAATGGATAAAAATGAAAGAGACTGTCGTTCCACCAGCACCTCCTCCTCCGAACATCAATCCCATCTGTTCTGGGAATGACGCAGTTGGAGAAGCACCAATGGAAATGGATACCAAGGAAGATGAAATACCCCCTGCACCCCCTGCTCCGACTATCAGTGGTTCTGGTACTAACAGTTTTGTAATTTTCATTGTTTTCCTCCAGCTGTTATGCTGCAACAGAGTAAAGCTTCCCAAGCACTTTGTTGTACCACAACTTAACGCTTTGAGTACATTGACATCTAATGCAAATCATAGTATACTTTTAGAGCACTGATAGGCACCAGCAGTCTACAATGAGCAAAATTTGAAAACATCTAAAGGTGCTAGCAATAGAAAAAGGGTTAAATACTTTTATTTTCTACAACATACAAGAATATATATAAACAAAGTGTCTGCAGTGACTGGCTATTAAGCGGATACAAATGCTACTGATCGTGTAGCAATATAATGTGCTCCACTGTCTATTAATATATTATATATATATATACTTAATATCTTCGATTAATAGACAACTGCTTATACAGGTCTAAATCAAATTAAAATTGTATAATTGTTGCTGTACAAATTTGAAGCTGTCCCGACTCAAAGGTGTAAAAGTCTGTTGAAAAAGGTGAAAAATTTTATAGAAAGTTTTTAAAATATTATCAAAATATCAAGACTCATTGTATAATTAGTATTTGTATACTTTTTGAGTTTCAAACATAATACTATTAGATTCTGCAGGCATGTTATCAAATACAGTAGAACCTTGTTTGGCAAAAGTTGTCACATATAAAGCCTCGGAAATTCAAACACTGTTATTAAAATGCTGTTATCTGAAGATGTCTTGTACGTACATAGTTTAGTGTATATTTAGTAGTGTAGTAGTATATCTGTAACTACATCAAATTTAATTTTGGTCTTTGTGATTGCCATTATTAATATTCGGGTTTCTTTTTTTGAATATATATAGATCAACATCAAGAAAGTAGCTTTTCTGTTTTCAAAAAATCTCTAATCTGAAGAGACATATGCCCTGATTAGTTTGTATGAGATAGGTTCTACTATGGGGGCAAATAACAGTAACGTAAGCTTATTAATGGTCACAAGACATACGTATATCTTTACTAATATTAAGGGCAACATTATTCAATATTAATGCGACTTTCGCTAGCGTATAGGGTTATGATCCAAGCAAATATAATGCATATAAAATATAGGACATATAGTATTGCATTATTTATTGCATATATGGAGTATTGTTTCAAGAATAAGATGAAAATTTTAAAAGCAATGAGAAGGGGACCTGTCCATTGTTAGAAGATTTTTGCAATAAAAATAGTTTTAACAACCTACTATTTTTTAAATTAGATTAGATATTATGGCTAGTCTAAATATAAGTTTTTATAGATGGGTTCTAATTAGATAATCAACTTTTGTTTAAATTTCTGCAATGCTATTAACAGTCTGCTGTATGAAAGAGTCAAATAGAGTTTTGCAAATTTTAAGAGCTCTGTCAGACCGTACCGTATGTCAACAGTTAAATGTTAATGCTCAGATAAGTTTTGCAAATATTTCATATTTCTCTTATAACACAATAATATTAATTGGGGTAAAATAGCACATATTTAAATGCTCTGCCAAAATCAGCTAGTTAGAAAGGCCTGAAGATTCCTTAGAAATATTAACCAAAGCTTTGTCATTGTTGTAATAATATCAACTTGCAACTAACAGAGAAAACATTGCATGAGGGTATCGTTCAATCAGACTTTATTTTGCTATTATCAGCACAACATTGAGTTACGACTACAGAATCTCTCTATTTGTATTTATATGTTCGCCACTGTATATTTTTAAAGCACATTATGTTTTATTAGCTACCTCACTTGGTTCCGCTCAGGTCACATTTCCTGTACACATTAATAATATTTTCATTTATAGACTAAAAGGTTGTTTCAGACATCTTCTAACAGTGTACAACGCGATTTCCTGTTCCTTTTGAAATTTTTGACTTTAGGGACATCCAGCACACATAATAAATATTACAATTTTTTATAGCCCACGCAATTTGTCTGGATCGCAATTCTGTACAACAGAGAAAATTCTCATGCAGGCAGACGTTCGTTTATTATCGAAACGTTAAACACAAGAAATTACTATCATACACATGGCCTCTCTGTTAATATCTATCCGTCCAAAAACATTAAAATGTAAAAAAATGCGTCAAGTAGCAGTTTGATTTTCCCCAAAATTGAAATATAACAAAAAAGATAATAGATATCATACAACAAAGCCAAGTTTTCATTCAAAGATACCTCGATTTAATTCGCATTAGCAATTAATAATAAATTAACAATAAATTAGCGATTAACAATAAAAAAAACTTGGCGTGTGCGCGCTTCATTGCGAGGTAAAAAGAGAATGGGCGAACTGATTCAAACCCAAACCTGACTTTACTACAATTTAATTTCTTTAAAAGTTTTTTTAGCAATATTACCAGAGCAAGGGCCTCGAATGAAGGGCGCACACGCCAAGTTTTTTTTATTGTTAATCGCTAATTTATTGTTAATTTATTATTAATTGCTAATGCGAATTAAATCGAGGTATCTTTGAATGAAAACTTGGCTTTGTTGTATGATATCTATTATCTTTTTTGTTATATTTCAATTTTGGGGAAAATCAAACTGCTACTTGGCGCATTTTTTTACATTTTAATGTTTTTGGACGGATTTCATGTCTTTTTGTTAGTTAATGCTTTACAATAAAAACAATAAAATTTCTATTTATTTATGAATGTTTCAATTTCGTGGGGAAATCCAACTGCTACTTGGCGCATTTTCTTACATTTTAATGTTTTTGGACGGATTTCATGCCTTTTTCTTAGTTAATACTTAACAATAAAGACAATCAAATTTCTAATTATTTATCAATGGTTTAATTAATAAATTTAAAAGTAGAATTTTATTAAAATGTCAAGTGCCATTTCTGTTCAAATATGCACCATCACCTATATTCATGTTTATGTTATAATGTAACTTTAATGTTACAATGTATTTATAACTTAATCATTCACATAGGAGGAGATCTAAGAAATTGAGCTGAATGTGAGAATATAGATTCCCTACATAATATATAGTTTGCACTTAACAAATTCAATATTCCAAAGTTAAACAGTATGAGATTTACAACTTGCCTAATATGATTTAAAATTTTAACTTTAGTCTGGTGGAAGTTAGAAGCATGCTAGTAATTGGTAATAATTAGCACCTGTTTACTGATTCCCAATAGCTAGGATGCATTTAAATTGCAGATTAGATAAGCTATACCCTCATACGCACTCTAACATTGGTGTACCTTGACTGCCAAATACATAGCTTAAGGAGCGCACAATCTAAAGTAATGAAATTTACTAAGCGAGTACTAATTACCAATAGCTATTATATCCCTAAATGACATGTGATTGGTAATTGGTACTTGCTTGCATCATTTTAGTTTTTTAGCTGAAGCGTTCTTTGAACAATGAACTTGACAGCCAAAATACAAATTAGACTGTGTATGAGCATTTTGCTTGTTTTATATATTATAATTGAAAAGCATTAATTCAAACAATGATTCAGATTAGCAAAAGAGAGATTCCTAATAGATAGAATGTAATGAAATTGGAAATAATTTGATTTAATACTTTACAAGTTATTCTTGACTGTCAAGTGCCTAGCTGATGGAGCGCAAACCTAAAGTGCTGAAATTAGTTTGATTTAAAGGTCTGAAAATTGTTCAGTGCGTAGCACAACAATCACTTAATCATTTTAGCTTGGTTAATATTATAACACTAAAACGTTAAATCAAACAATGATTCAGATTAGCAAAGGAGAGATTATCAATAGCCAAAATCTACTGAAATTGTAAATGATTTGATTTAATACTTTACAAGTTATATTTGATAAGCTATATATGCAAGCCCTCTCATTCTCAGTCTAGTTTTTTTATGTATCCTGACTATCAAGTGCCTAGCTGACAGAGTGCAAACCTAAAGTGCTGAAATTAGTCTACGTAAGCAACTACTGATTACCAATAGCTAGCATTTAAATTGTAAATAATTGCTAACTAATTATTGGTTAAAAGATTCATATGCTGGACACTTGAGAATTTTAGCTATTGATAATGAGCACTCGTTTACCAAATACAGTGAACAGTGATTTGTGAATTACGCACGTAACACTTTTAACATTTCATAATTCTCAATAGTCACAAGAGATCACAGGGACAGGGGCAAGGATAGTATGCTCTTTTATTGAGTAAATAAAGAATTGATCTGAAAAATAATAATAAAATAAAATTGGACTGTGTCACATAACCAGCCATGGCATAACCGGCTTAACCAACGTGTCGGTAACGTAAACACAACACAGCCATATTATCTCCGCAGCCCGCAGCATTTCTGATTGCTGCCATCTCGTATGAAAAAAGTGAAAGTTACATTTTTAGGAATTCTGCATGAATCCCATGACTCTTAATTCGCCTTGCCTTTACTACGAGAATAATAACGAGGTGAAATTCATATCTCCTGAACGACTGAAGCTATTCGCTTGATTCTTGGCTCATTCGATTCGGAAAAATCAACGAAAAAATACAAAATTCAGAAATAAATCCTTGGAGCTGTAACTTTTACATAAATCGAGGTGAAAGTTTTATAGCAGACGATAACCACTACACTTCGGGATAAGTGTCCTCGGTAGTCGCGCGCTGTATATATATAACTACTACTTGGCGCGAGACTCTACCGAGTCTCCTGATCCTTACTAATTAATTCATTATTATCTATACTTCTATACCACTATATAAAACAGAAAGTTTGTATGTGTGTGTGTGTTCGTGGTAATCTCCGAAATTATTCACCTTATTTCAACTGCAACTTGTGGTTCCTTAGAAAATAAGATTTTATTTGGGAGCTTCATGTCTTTAACAAAAGGGTCAATAATTTTGTGTATGTTTTTGAAATTTCATATGATAGTCGTCCATAAACCTGTAGATTTTAGTGGAATCTTAAAAACTATTTCGATGCTAAAATTAAAAACTTTGTTGCACTTGGCGGGTATAAGGAACGCGTAAATCTCGTATAGTTTTGGTGGAAAGGTTTTGTTTTTTGCAAATGGTCAATCGAGTTTAAACTTTCCGAATGGTTATTTGATAATCTTCTCTATACGCCATACAAATTTCTTGTTTTCCGCTATGCCATATTTCCAAAAAAGTGGTATAGCGTGATAACTATCTTCACCTTTGAATAAAATTATTGAAAACACGAATTTGTGATCAATATCATAAGCTTTAGAGCGCGCGGCAGTAGTTGAAGGTTAAAGCTCCTTAAAGTTTCTGTCACCAGAGGCAAAAGTTGCTGCATATTCCACATTTATCGATGGTAATGTAGACATACCAATACGAAAATAATATCAAAACATTCAGCATCAACGAGCAAGAAAAAGTCCCTCTTTGTTGCTTCAGTGAGGACATAGTTTAAGGAGTTTTGTGACGCAAATCAATATAGTTAGATCAAACTGAAATTTATACATCATAATAATTAATAGTCATTCCGCCACTGTGTAAATTATCAACTTAGTTGCCTGTATAGTTTTTGAGTAATCCATGTTCAAAGGTTCACTCTTATGGCCATTAGGGCAAAGACTGTCCTTTATGGCTTAAAAATCTCTGCTAAAACGGTTACACGTAAATAAAAAACAACTATACGATAAATAAGACATTTATAAGCAACCAAGTAAAGTTTCAAAAGCTTTGGTTGTCCGATTCAAGAGAAATTCTACAAAAAGTGGCCGATATTATGACCTTTTTCGCACTTCGGAGACTTCTTCGCACGTCATGTTGCATCTATACTGACAACTACCAGCTGAGATTTGCTATTGCCATAGTTCACTGTGGTTTGTAGAAATTATAGACTTGGGTTTTAAACAAGTCTGATAACATTTCAACGTATTAGAAGGGTTGGCAATACAACTTAATTATGAAAGGAAATGAACAACATCAGTTTCGGACCACCGTGGCGGTAAGACGTGTTTACCTCCGTATTGCCGTGTCTCGTGGCACCGGTCTGTCTCGCGAGTGTATACAGATCACCACCCACCAAAGAGTAAGTATAATAGTTAACGGGCAGGAAGTGTAAAACGAGAGGGGAAACTCCAGTATTGGAGTCCCTATCGTTACATATAAAAAAAAAAAACAACAAAAAAACCGTAACCAGAAATCATGATAACCTCTGACTACAGAAGTTCTCAGAATTCTCCACTGTGTACTCCAGAACGACTTGATAGAGCTATGACGCAAAAACAGAGTTACGCTAGTGCCACACAAAATTTTGCGTTCCCACAGAAGAATCAAGCGATCGTTCTCGACTCGATTGACGGCATCCCACTGAAAGAATATATACGCTCCCTAGGAAAAATAACCGATCCAACGAACATACGATTCGTCTCGAAAATTTCGAATGCTCGAGTTTGCGTGTACCTAGCAAGTAAACAATTGGTCGAAACAGTCACCGAAAATCACCCCACCATCAACATAGGAAATAACTCCGTAAGCTTAAGACCATTCATTGGTAAACACAAGAGGATTATCCTCTCAAACGTATGCCCAGTCATACCTCACGAAACCATTGAAAAGGAATTTGCGAGACTCAACATAAAACTGATGTCCCAAATATCATTTCTTAGAGCAGGACTATCAGAACCGGGTTTCACCCATATACTCAGTTTCCGCCGACAAGTATTTATTAACGCAGACGATGTTACTAAACTACCAACATCAATAAACATTTTTTACGAAGATACAAACTACTGGATTTATCTCTCAGGGGATAATCCAAGCTGCTTCATATGCAAAAAGGAAGGACATCTGGCTAAAGACTGTCCTGAAGAACCAAATAAGATAAATAACACAACGGATGATACCTCAAATTTTCCAGAATTGACTCAAGAACAGAACCAACCCCAAAGTAACAAAAATACAGATAATACAACCCCAGTCACACAAATCTCCAGTCAACCAGTATCCATGATCAATACATCACAATCAATAAATAATAAAAGACCAATATCCGAATCTAATTCATGGAGCACTCACAAAACAAGCCTGCAAAACGATATAACAGATTCATCCCAACCAGATCCTGATGAATCATCAGATGATAACAGAATAAATAAACCTATAAAGAAACCACCAACAAAAATGAAGAAGAAACCAAAACCCAATGAAGAGTCCGTCATCTACACTCTTGAAGAAATGATGGCCCCTATTAAGGAAAAACTAGATAAAGCACCCCAAAAATTCATTCTCAATTTCACACAATTCAAGAGCCTTATTGAAAATGCTAAAGGTAACCTCAATATACCAGAACTAGCGCTCTCATATACCAAAGACTTACAGGCCCTGATAAATATGATCAAAGAAGCCTACACACATGCCCAGGATCGCAGCATCAAAAACAGATTCACCCGGATAACGAAGAAACTCGATGAGTTTATCGCGATGGATAATACAGAAGCCAACAACCAAACGAACACCCAAATAGAATCGGTTGAAGAACCAATGAAGAACATCGACAATCCCCATCTTCCCACCAACCAAATCAACAATGAAAATTCTCCAGTGGAATATTAACGGTTGGAAAACGCACTACGCACAATTAAAAATGATCATAAACGACATCTCCCCGCAAATAATCTGCATACAGGAGACTAACTTTACAGGTATCCTTGCTCCAAATTTAAGAAATTATATACCCTTCTTCAAAAACAGAGCAAACCCAGGCCATGCCAGTGGAGGCGTAGCCACATATGTTAAAAACAGTCTCTCTGGTAAAGAAATCATAATTCAAACCAACCTTGAAGCAATTGCTACCTTAATATCAGTGCCATACGATCTCTGCGTATGCAATATCTACATACCAAACAGCTACAACTGGAACCTACAGGAATTAACAGCATTAATCGAACAACTACCAAAGCCCTTCATCCTCTTAGGTGACTTTAATAGCCATAGCACCTTATGGGGGTCCTATAAAAACGACTCGAGAGGAAACGATATAAAATGCCTATTGGAAGATCCAGATCTATTTCTCTTAAACACTACGAACCCGACACATATAAATATTGCAAGCGGAACACTTAGCGCTATAGACTTATCAATAAGTTCTACAAAAATAGCCCACCTACTTTCTCAAGAAATAAGTTCTGATCCTCACGACAGTGACCACTTCCCAATTATTATATCAGATACCACGGCAGACAACAGCAATCACTATGTCAGAACACAAAAATGGAATACGAAGAAAGCAAATTGGGACCAATTCCGAGCGCTCATAGACGAAAACATTCCAACGCTACCTCATACCAATAATATTGACCAAAATATTGATATAATTATAAAAACGTTCAATAAAATCATCCACGACGCTGCAGACCAATCAATACCCAAAACAAGTTCTGGCTTCAAAAAACGTGCAGTACCCTGGTGGAACGAAAGATGTGATACAGCAATAAAAGAGACAAAACATGCATTTAACGTTTTCAAAAAACATCCCACAACCGAAAATAAAATTGAATACAAAAAACGACGAGCTATATCACGTAAAACGACAAAAGAGAGCATGAGAAATTCTTGGAGGAACTACGTCAGTTCACTGAACAACAGCACACCATATAGCAAGAGTTGGGAAAAAATCAAAAAAATCAGAGCAATATCAAAAAGATTCTCCATCACCGCACTAGTCAGTCAATCTAACGAAATATTAAACCGCCCCCTAGATATTGCTAACGAACTAGCCAAAACGTTCGCCAAGAATTCCAGCACCGCGAACTACGACGAACAATTCCAACGTATGGTCAGTAAATACAAAGAACCAGCTATAGAAGAAATATTTACCAATACAGACGAAAAATTTAACATACCCATTAGATTCGAGGAAGTCCAACATGTTCTAAAAAAATGCAAAAATTCTAGCCCAGGGCCCGATATGATCCCAAATGAATTCCTAAAACAACTCTCAGAGAAGTCTCTAAAATACCTTACTGATATCCTAAACCACATTTGGACCAACATGGTGTTTCCCAATCAATGGAGGGAAGCAATAGTCATTCCCATAGAAAAACCAAACAAAGATAAACGAATAGCAAGTAGCTACAGACCTATTTCCCTAACATGTACGATGTGCAAACTACTAGAGAAAGTGATAAACAAAAGACTCAGATGGCAGCTCGAAAACACCGGATTCTTTTCAAAGGAACAATACGGCTTTCGTCAGTATCGATCAACACTTGACCACCTTATTAACTTCGAAACGGCTATATGCGATGCCATGGCAAATAAACAACATTTAACCGCCATAGCCTTGGACATTGAAAAGGCGTATGACATGGTTTGGCGACCTAGGATAATTGAAACCCTCTTAAAACACAAAATAACAGGGAGAATGTTAGCATTCATACACAACTTTCTCAAGGAAAGAACTATCAAAGTAAGGACTAATGGCACACTATCCGACTCGGTGCAAATAGAAAACGGCGTACCTCAGGGATCCGTCATTAGTGTTACGCTATTCCTGATTGCGATAAATGAAGTCCCCAACATCATATCACCCCCTGTTAAATGCACATTATTCGCTGACGATCTCACAATTTTCTGTAGCGGAAAAGAAAAAGTGACCAGCGAAGAATTACTACAAAAATCAGTAAATGACTTAGTCTCTTGGTCAAAGACAAGTGGTTTTAAATTCTCAACTCAGAAAACACAATGCATATCCTTTGCCAGAGACAAACACCAGGTCCACAACCCAAAGATCCGTATTGGAGACTTTGAAATCAAACCAATCGACTCCTTGAATCTACTCGGCCTGACTTTCGACAATAAACTGACATGGAACCAACATATCAAAATACTCACGGATGATTGCAGACGCCGACTTAACCTCATAAAAGCTCTTGCATCCACTACTTGGGGCGCAGACCAGGAAATACTGATCAAGACATACAAAGCAACAATAAGATCAAAAATTGACTATGGAAGTATCCTATATGACGGAGCTAAAGAAACCAATCTGAAGCCACTAAACTCTATCCACAACGCTGCAATGAGAATATCAATTGGAGCATTTCGTACTAGTCCTATTAACAGCATTTTAGCAATTGCCGATGAAACACCCCTCTGGGAAAGACGAAAACTGCTTGCAACTAACTACGCAATAAATATTGCAGCCTCCCCAGACAATCCAGTGCATCACAACGTGTTTACAAAACGATATAACAATATATACGAAAAGTTCACACGACTTCCAACTCCCTTCTACAAACGTATTGACAACTATCTCAGACAAACCGATATTTCATTAAGAGAACTCTCCGTCGGAAGACGAGCACAACACACCACACCTCCTTGGCTTATCGATATACCCACAGTCAACTACGAATTGGCTCATCTCAAAAAACGTGATACAAACCCACTCTTTTTAAAAAACCAGTATGACAAAATTTGCTCATCCCTTAGAGATTATCAACATATCTATACAGACGGCTCAAAAACCAACGAGGGAAAGGGATGCGCAATAATAACAGACAACACGGAACGGAAATACAAACTACCAGATCTGTACTCAATCCTCTCATGTGAAACCGCGGCCATCAAAAAAGCTCTTGAAATCACAAACAATTCATCCCACAGCAGATTCGCCATCCTTTCAGACTCCAGAAGTGCCTTACAAGCTATTCAAGACCCAAATACTTCTGACATAATAATACAAGAAATCCAAACAATGTTCTCCAACGCTATACAGAATAACAATGATATCCAATTCATATGGATTCCTTCACACGTAGGGATTGAAGGAAATGAGAAGGCAGATATAGCAGCCAGGGCTGCAACAGTATTGGAGCCAAAAAGTTCCTCAGAAATTATACCCTATAAAGATATAAAAAAGGAAATTAGCAGAAGGCTTCAAAACAACTGGTCCAATAAACTGAAACGGCTTATTTCTGACAAAATCCCACAGAACAAAGCAGGAGGATACAAACCCAATTTAAACAAATTAAACAGATATGACCAAGTGAAAATTACAAGAATAATAATTGGCCACAGTAACCTAACGAAGTGCTACCTAATAACAAAGGAGGACAAACCCAAGTGTCGCATGTGTAACGAAGAACTATCAATTAAACACATCATCTCAGAATGTAACCACCTCAACTATAACAGAAGCAAGTTCAACCTCAAATCGGACATAAGTGAGAACTTCAACACGACTGACAATATAAAAAACGTAATAAAATTCATGAAACACATCCGCCTATACACAAAAATGTAAGGAATAGAAAAATCATGTAACACACTGTTGGTCGCTCATGACCTGAGCTGTTAATGCGACCTTAAATAAACCCAAATAAAAAAAAAAATAAAAAAAAACATCAGTTTCATTAGAAATTGATTTTTTGAAATAAAAAGTTTGTTTTATTAGGATTGGCAACAATCTCAGAATTGTATGTATAAACTTAAAAGTTCCCTGTTGCACCCTGGCCCTCAAAAACGACACCAATCACCTTAAAGGAATTGTCACAAGATGGGAGCAAAGTACTTGCAGTGAGCGTTTTGCATGTAACGAATGGTTCACTCTGTGTGAACAGTCTGAAAGAACGCAAATGTGAGTACAATTCCATACTCTGCGAGGGGTTGGCTTGCATTGTTTAGGAACACTTTCAACATTAGACTAATTAGACTGATTTTAGTCGAGCGTTTAAATATGTGTTATGTTACTTATTTCCCTATTAATATTATTATGTTGTAAAAGGAAATATTTGCAAAATGAGGATTAACACTTAGCTGCTGACAAGCAGTCTGACAGAACCTTTAAGGGATCATATATGTTAGGCACAGCATTAAACAAACAAAAGTTTATTAATTTTCTTGAAGTACTAATACTTGCTTTTTTTAAAACTCATTATATGTTCATTATTGTAGATACTTTAACGTATATTCTCTGAAAAATTTGTTCCCATATATACATCAATAACTAGGTTGCATCTATATAACTGGCGCTATCCTCTTTGAATTGAATCTTACGGTTGTCACTATATCTTTGACAATTGTTATCTAAAAAAATGTTAAAAATTGTGTGAACTAGACAAAGAAAGCTAGTCCTAAATGAGCCAGAATATTTTATTCATTTTTTTGGACAAAGTTATCAGCAATAGTATCATTAAACTGTGTTGTTCCTGCAAAATTGGCGACTTTGTAGCTAACTTAAAGAAAAATTAGACATTATTTGGTAAATCCCTCTCGTTGAGGACCAGAGTATTGTATTATGAAGGTATTGCATGAATTTCAACGCATTCAGTCCATTTTTACAAAAATTATGCAGACAACCGCGTCTAAAAACACTTTCGAGGTAACGCGTTCAAAATTTTATGTTTAGTTTTGATTTGAGAACAAATTTTTCACACAATATACGTTAAAGTATGTACAATAGTGAACATATAATGAGTTTTAAAAAAAGCAAGTATTAGCCTTTCAAAAAAATTAATTAACTCCTATTTGTTTGTTGACGTAATTAACATATACGACCCTTAAAGTTTGTAAAACGCTGTATTTGTCTCTTTTATACTCGAGATTGTTAGTAGCATTACAGAAGTTTAAACAAATGTTGATTATCTTATTATTATTTTGGTTTTTATTTTTAATCTTCCGCCTATCCACGAACATGTCATGTACATATATAATTCGATGTAATTATCATCAAGAAATTATCCGATCTATCAGCTCAAAATTCTGTTCTCCAATTAGACATGTCCCCTGATTTGTTCGAATAATCGTATTATAGAAATCTAAATAACATTTAGCAATCTGAGAATTAGAACGTTTTTATTTTTAACTTCATTCCTATCTATAACTAAAAACGTATGTCACATTGTTTCTCTTGAATAATTTTTTAAATATCACAATCTCTCAGTCTGCACATCAGCAGTTGCGCAACAAAAATGTACGTTAGTAGTTAAAGGTTAAACGAATACATAGCATTAAACGCCATAATGTTGTGTCAAAGTATACCTGAATTTATATATAAAATATAATTCCAAATAAGTTTTTCGAAGTACTTGCATCTACTAATACGCTTGCCACTGTACATTCAGCGTACTATACTGTGTTAATTTTCAATCTCAAAAAGTATGCAAATAATAATTATGCAGTAAGTGCTTATGAAATAAATTATTATGGGTTAAAATATAGAATGGCGGAAGGAATCGGTCTTTAAAAGATTATATTTAGATATACTTACGTTTCGTGACTCTTACTTAGCTTTATTGTACTTGTCGCACCGAAATGATGCAGGTGTTTTATAAATTTAATGTCAAATTCATCAGTGATTTTGGATACTACTGGAAAATCCAAATTTCTTTCAAACATAGTATTCTTCGACTCTTCAATCATAATTTATTAGTTTTTGTTAGTGTCTTGATAATTTGTTAGTTTTGATAGTTTAGACACGTGGCATAACATACATTATGCTGGTGAACATTGGAAATCTTTTTTTCAAGAATGTAGAGATGAATATGTTATTTCTAAAAATAAATATATATATATAATGAAGCATTCAGGTTTGTCCTCACTAGAGCATCAATAGGCAACTTTTAGTGGACGTTCCGTATTGTTCATGAGTCGTTGGTAATGTAATTCAACGCCCATAATAAAAAATATTCAGAAATAATAAATAACAAATATCCCTCGTTGTTCCTCTGGGGAGGATAGAGCATTGCAGCAGTTGCAATTATAAATGGTCCTAGCAAATCAAATTGACTGTGTTTTTGTACAGCTTCTGCCGTAAAAAACATTAATCAACTTAAGGGGTTAGACTCCGGAAGGTAGAGGCGCTGCTTTACCGGTCCAAATCATGGTTCCGCATTCCACGTCCTGTGGGCTTATATGAAATGATTTTGGGTTGGGAAAGGTCTCAATCGAAAGATGAAAGTCAAATGTAGCCCACTACGGTGAGACTTTGCAAGAATTACGATGCTTTCTAGTTCAACTAATGTGCTAAATGTTGTGAAAACATCGTTGAAGAGGCCTTTTCACAGGAATTTTTAGAACATAGGAATAGCATTTGTCAAGAAAGTCTCACCGTAGCGCGCTAGATTGGACTTTCATCTTTCGATTGAGACCTTTCCCAACCCAAAATCATTTCATATAAGCCCACAGGATGTGGAATGCGGAAGCATGATTCTTGCGTACTGTTGACATGCAGGTCGGTATAGCTGAGTACTTTACTTCAGTCAGCGCCCTCGAGGTGGCGCCTAAGTGAGAGGGCTACTCTGCACTGTTTGACAGCTTTGATAGCAAGTTCTGGGGTTAGGCATACACACGATGCGGATATACTTCACAAAAATATGATTTTACAAGAATGCCCTATCCTTATATTTATGTTTTTTAGCTGTGGGATTTATAGGATTCTAATAAATACTGCAACAATATTCTAATGTCTTTCTCAAATGCAGTGTCTTGTTATTTAAATATTCTTAAGCTGTTGTAATAATTTGGGCCGTTCCTACTATGAATGAGAGCCTGCATAACTGTGTTGTTTTTGATACTATAAGATGATCATGAACTCTTGATATTCCAGTTATTGTATGTTTCCAAAAAGTTAGTCTCAACAATCAAACGCTTGATAAATACAGCTGTTTGAGTTTGGATCCATAGATATTTATTCAATAATATGAGAATTTTGAATCTTAGTAACCAAAAGGAAGTTATAGTTCCGCAAACGTATCTTTGAATTGAAACATTTAGATCTGCGTAACAGTTCTTTGCAAATGATTTTTGTGAAATGGATTGTCTAATCGACATCTGCTATTTCATAGTTACTTTTATCGTTATAGTATAAACTGCAATGAAATGGAGTTGTGCATACTTTGTGCCAAAGTACTCTTCATTGTATTGAATGCTTCACTGTCAGAAATATGTGAATGGAGGTAATATATCAACCATCCTTGGTATTGCTATATCTGATACTAGAATCAGAGGACTGTTATGTAGAACTAATATTTCAATACAAAGATACGTGTGAACACTGGTGCCTTTATAATTTTTAAGGTTTATAGGCCTCAAATTATTGTGCAAATATTTATTGATTCAAGTTGAAGTGGCATAATATTTTACTTTCTGGATTTTTAAAAATGCAGTCCTGTATTTGATTTTGCAAAATAGAAATATTTCCCATAGCTCAAATGCGTACATACACCCTAATATTCCTAGCACAGACGTATGATAACATTCCTCCTCAACAGAATTACTATGCATTCCCAGCGCATAGATGTATATTATTTATCCTATATATCTATAGAAACTGTCATAACACATCTCACGCTGGGAATCGAACTCATGACTTACTATTCGAATCTCTTTGCCATGCTGAGACACTACTTCAACTATTCTCATTGTTACGTGTTTTTTTCCAAAAAAAGACTGCAAACACCATTTATTAGAACAAAGGAACAGCTACGGCTAATCGGCTACAGTTTCCATCTCTACACGTAGAATAATATTTTATAAAAAAAGTTATTGATTTTGTAGAAAAGTATATACGGACGATGCCACGCAAAGTGATCACACCTTTTGACACTTTGTCTTTGATTTTGATGAAATTTGGTGAATATGTAGTCCTTAATATACAACGACATTATCTGCATTTCGTTGGTAAAAATGTCAATTATTATGCAAGTTATGTGCATTGCAAAATTGGTGCAACTTTTTTTTTAAAAAATCATAAGTCTGGAACGGTATGACATATCGAGAAGCGCGAAACGCAGTTTTACGCAGAAAAGATTGAATTTTCATTAAAAAAATATTTGAGGAACGTAGCGACCTTCTTATTTTATTTAAAAATTGTTCAAAAATTTGAATTGTTTATAATTCCGAAAACGCACTTTTGTCCGTTTTAAAAAAAATCATGGAGGTGCATTGAAGTGTCCTCTAAAAGCCCTGTAAATCTCAAGATGGTCAATTTAAAACTCTTTGAGATAAAATTCTTCATGCGTTACCGGAACACGAGCTCGGCGCTCGAAGACCAGCGCGCGCCCGTGCGCCACGGATGCTTGCACACGGACCGCCGGTACCGATCACGGCCAACCGTCCTTTTCACCTAAATAAAGGGCTAATCCTCGGGTACCTGGTTGAATTATTCAATCTTTGCCTGAGTCGATGACTCCAGGCTAATACTTAAGGGGCTAGGCTAGGCACGTGACTTTTAGCGAGTTGGTCGTTCGCTGTGTTACCTACAGAATTTGACTGGCGAGATGGAGCTGCTCGCGATGTCTATCGCATGATCCAGCCTACAAATGTGTGTGTATCAGTATTCACACATTCATATGTTCATCTGTTTTGATCCCCCTTTTTTGCGGCACTCGTTTATCGCTTTTACGATCTTGAATTGAGGAGCTCCCAGCTCCCGAGGTTTCGAGACCGAGTCCGAGCTGAGTCGCAAGTACGCATACGTACATACTATACGTATATAGTATATAGTATACGTATATAGTATAGTATATAGTATAGTACTATAGCATATTATACTATATATGGGGATCGGAGTGTCTCTGTTTCCTTTCGACTGTAATAGACTGTCTCACATTATAAGCATGTTACGCATATGTCTATTGCTAAAAGTATAGCGATACATGGAATTCATTGAATGCTGATTTTATAAAAAGATAAAGTAAAAGAAAAAGCAGGAAATATAAAAAGAGACGCACATTGCGATTCTGCTCTATGTCTGTAATTACATTTTGGACAACCAAGTATTTATGGAACGCCGCAACTATCCTGTTTTATATTATACAATTGTGTCCAAAACGTGGCATTATTACTATTTAAACTGTTTTTAGTATGGCATGAACATATGAGATTGATAGAAAAAGAATATGATCAGACAAAATCTTGTAGATTATGATTTGAATGATTCGTATGACGTTGAACGATTCGAATGATTTTATATGTATACGCGTATATACTTTTCTACAAAATCAATAACTTTTTTTATGAAATATTATTCTACGTGTAGAGATCGAAACTGTAGCCGACTAGCCGTAGCTGTTACATTTTTTCTAATAAATGGTGTTTGCAGTCTTTTTTCGGAAAGAAAACACGTAATGAGAACAGTTGAAGTAGTGCCTCAGTATGGCAAAGAGATTCGAATAATAAAAGTCATGAGTTCGATTCCCAGTGTGAGATGTGTTACGACAGTTTCTATAGATATGCAGGACAAATAATACACATCTATGCGCTGGGAATGCATAGTAATTCTGTTGAGGAGGAGGAATGTTATCATACGTTTGTGCTAGGGAATTAGGGTGTATGTATGCATTTGAGCTATGGGAAATATTTCTATTTTGCAAAAACTAATACAGGATTGCATTTTTAAAAATCCAGAAAATAAAATATTATGCCACTTCAACTTGAGTGAGTTCATATTTGCACAATAATTTGAGGTTTATAAACCTTAAAAACTATAAAGGCATCTACCAGTGCTCACACGTATCTTTGTATTGAAATATTAGTTCTACGCAACAGTCCTCTGATTCTAGTATCAGATATAGCAATACCAAGGATGGTTGATATATTACCTCCATTCATATATTTTTGACAGTGAAGCATTCAATACAATGAAGAGTACTTTGGCAAAAAGTATGCACAACTCCATTTCATTCCAGTTTATACGATAACGATAAAAGTAACTATGAAATAACAGATCTCGATTAGACAATCCATTTCACAAAAATCATTTGCAAAGAACTGTTACGCAGATCTAAATGCTTCAATTCAAAGATATGTATGCGAACCTATAACTTCCTTTTGGCTACTAAGATTCAAAAGTCTCACATTATTGAATAAATATCTATTGATCCAAACTCAAACAGCTGTATTTACCAAGTGTTTGGTTGTTGCGTCTAACTTTTTGGAAACATACAAAAACTGGATGATCAACTGTTCATGATCATTTTACAGTGTCAAAAACAACACAGTTATGTAGGCTCTCATTCATAATAGGAACGGCCCAAATTATTACAACAGCATAAGAATATTCAAATAACAAGACACTGCATTTGGTAAATACATTGGAATATTGTTGCACTATTTACTAGAATCCGATAAATTCCACAGTTAAAAAACATAAGTATAAGGGTAGGGCATTCTTGTAAAATCATATTTGTGTGAAGTATATCTGCATCGCGTGTATGCCTAACCCCAGAACTTGCTGTCAAAGCTGTCAAACAGCACAGAGTAGCCCTCTCACTGAGGCGCCACGTCGTCCCTACCGGCCGACCTAAAGTACTCACGAATATTGATCTGTGTGATCGACACTATGCCAAAATCAGGCAAGAAGCAGAGCTACAGGGAAACTCTTCCCACGGCTCGATTTCTTAGAGTTTCAAAATAAAATACATCTTAGCGTGTACCTCAGTCTATAAGGTAGGGGGGGGGGGGGCTGGTGTTTATTTTGCAAGGAAAATATGGGAATGATGCAAATATAGTCGAGCAAAAAGTCAGTGTATTTCGCGGCCATCTTCGAAAATGGGCAGATCTTGGCCTCGCTTTAGACGGCTAATAGTACTAAAAAATAATACAATCCCATGTAACTACTACCAGCCCGCCCTCTATTAGACTATCTTCTTTCGATTGAGACCTTTCCGAATCAAAAATCAATTCATATGAGCAAACAGGAAGAGTTCCCCTGAACTCATATTTTCGGCCAATTTCGCCGGTAATACAGCAACTCTGCAGTACTGCGAATGAGCCTAGCCTAGCCCCTTAACCATAAAGTACTGAACGGTGTTTCCTGTCTGTGTTTACGGTCTAAATTACAGAAGGAAGTATTGGTAGATTACAATTATCCAACGATCCGCATCGTATATCGAACTGAAAATAATTGTGTAGGTGCATCGAAGGGTCGTGAGTCTGTTTTTGAAATTTTTCCTAGGTCACTCCTGGGTTTCCGAAATTATAAAATTTTATTACCTCATCGCGGTCACCCGTTTGGCATACTACAGAGTAGGAGAAACGTTAAAGCATTTTAATTACATTGCAATTTCGGACATATTACACCACAACACTACCGCAGTCCATTTGTATCAAAGTAAATTTTATGATACTTTCAGAAATATCAATCCCGCGATTAATAAAGTATGTAGCCATTAGGAAGTGGTAGGATTCAGGAATTCAGCTAGAACAGGATTTATTCCGGAAATGATTACATATTGGGATACATGAATCAATACAAAGGTAGGACGATCTTATTAGACAGGACAGGCAGGTTTTGGGTTACAGAGAGTTAGGGTGTTTGAATTGTGTTTAGGGAAAACGGGCAGAAGGGATTCTTTCTCTATGGTCTCTGACTCTATTTTTTAACGGGCGTCCAGGAATGTTTCCCCGTGCTCTCCCTTGATCAGGCGTCCGGGTATTATCTCCGTACTCTCCTAATCAACGGCGCCCACGGAAACTTCCCGTACTCTCCCTCGACAGTCAGGCGTCCAGAGATATTCCCCCGTACTCTCCTCTCGGTCAGGCGTTCAGGTGTCATCGCCGAACTTTCCTAACCGAGGGCGGCCACGGGAACTCTCCGTACTCTCCCGTGACTCTCAGGCGTCCAGAGGTATACCCCCGTACTCTCCTCTCGGTCAGGCGTCCAGGTATATTCGCCGTACTCTCCCGACCGAGGACGTCCACGGAAACCTTCCGTACTCTCCTGATGAGGCTAGCAGGCGTCCAGGTATTCTCGCCGAACTCTCCTGCCAGCGCTCCGATTACCCGTCCGAGAGGGCGGCCGATTGTCTTACCTCGTCCTCTCCCTTCGGAAACAGCGTAATCGGCGCGCGTGGCCGAGATCCGCAGTTTTATTGGAGCCGTTGCTAGCCAAATCAACAGATGCGTCGTCAAGCGCGAGGTCATAGCTCGCGCTCCGCGTGTCTCGTCTGCTCTGCCCGCTGCCGCCTACAAGCGGCCTCAGCATTGTCGCCGAGACGCTTTCTGGAAGATTCCCGGTTTTCTGGAATCTTCGATGCTACAAGTATATTATTTTTCTGATGGCGCTGCTGCTCAATATAAAAATAAAAAGAACTTTCTTAATTTATGTTTGCATTCCGAGGACTTCAACTGTCCAGCAGAATGGCACTTTTTCGCGACATTTCATGGAAAAGGTCCATGTGATGGATTAGGGAGATCGTTAAAAAGAGCAGCAGCACGAGCTAGCTTGCAAAGAGTAACAGAAGGTCAAATAACAACACCCTTACAATTGTATGATTGGGCCAGAATTCACTTTCCTAATGTTTCGTTTAGCTATTCCACTAATGTGGATTATAATAATCACGAGGAAATGCTTTCCAAAAGATATGCAAGAGCCAAAACATTGTCGGGTACTCTTAAATTTCACGCTCTTATTCCAGTTAGTAAAAATCGAATAAATGCGAAACGCTTCTCATCGGCTGACAAATTCCAAAGTTTCAATATCGAGTCGAGTTAATATTTTTGGCTATTCCTACGCGAGTAAATAATTTTTGTTTCTATCTGTTTACCTTTTTTCTCCTTCTTGATGTAAACAATGTACATATATTGTGTACTACGAGTACACAAACAGTTTTTAATGTGGCCTCAGGTCGGTTTCAAGCTCGAATAACACAGAGAGGAAACAGTGTTCAGTACTTTATGGTTAAGTATTAACCGGGAGTCATGCACTCAGGCAAAGATTGAATAATTCAATCATGTACCCGAGGATTAGCCCTTTATTTAGGTGAAAAGGTCGGTTGGCCGTGATCGGTAACGGCAGTCCGTGTGCAAGAATTTTATCTCGAAGAGTTTTAAATTGACTATCTTGAAATTTGTAGAGCTTTTAGAGGACACTTCAATGCACCTCCATGATTTTTTTCAAAACGGACAAAAGTGCGTTTTCGGAATTATAAATAATTACAATTTTTAAACAATTTTTAAATAAATTAAGAAGGTCGCTACGTTCCTCAAATATTTTTTTAATGAAAATTCAATCTTTTCTGCGTAAAACTGCGTTTCGCGCTTCTCGATATCTCATACCGTTCCAGAGTTATGATTTTTTTAAAAAAAAGTTGCACAAATTTTGCAATGCACATAACTTGCATAATAATTTACATTTTTACCAACGAAATGTAGATAATGTGGTTGTATATTAAGGACTACATATTCACCAAATTTCATCAAAATCAAAGACAAAGTGTCAAAAGGTGTGATCACTTTGCGTGGAATCGCCCAAAAGCGATAAGCGAGTGCCGCAAAAAAGGGAATCGAAACAGATGAACATATGCATGTGTGAGAGCTGACACACACACATTTGTAGGCTGGATCAAGCGATAGACATCGCGAGCAGCTCCATCTCGCCCGTCAAATTCTGTAGGTAACACAGCGAGCGTCAACTCGCTAAAAGTCACGTGGGTACCCTAGCCCCTTAACACCCTTTTCAAACAGCTTCCATACATGTATTGATTAAAACTGATTAAGGTTCAGTGGTTTACTTTCTAGCAGTCGATCTATACATCATGACACCTTTTCCATTATTTTATACCGGACGCGTGTACAGGGTGATTCAGTTGCCTTTGAATCGCCAATGATGGATATAGGCCGTTGAAAATGGTATAATTATACGGTGTTGCGTAATTTTAATATAAAGGAATATTTACAGAGTCTTTTCCACGCACTGACATTTATTTATAATATCAAATTGTACCAATAATGGAAATAATTGGAACTCGAGTGTGAAGGGATTGATTAAAAAGCAAGTGACTCACCCTGTACATTAACAATAACTTAATTTAAATTATAGTAGTTTTTATCGCTATCACTCAAGAGTTTGCTTAAACTTTTTAATCGACTTCGAAAAGGTAGAAGTCCGGTTCAAGTTAAATTAACGAATCATCTATCTCGTCAAAGAAATAATCTTGTGAAGGAATGGTAAAAAGAAGAAAGGAGTGTTGCTAGATAATGCCAGATCACAACTAACAAGATGAAATCTCTTGCATTCTGTACAGTTTCCATTCGATGTATCTATACGGTATCGTACCATAACGATATGATCCATACAAATACTGCAAAGATACCATATGGATACTATAATGCGAATTAATTCGGCTGTCGCATTATATTTGCGCTGCCTCCAAAAAGTTGCAAATATTTAGTATTGCATCAAAATTCTACATAATTTATTTTAATTTTTTCTACGCAGTTATTGTTACTAACAAGGGGATCCTTTCAGATGTGGGTCACCGATTATTAGGATGGAAAAATTTATAGGTGTAGGGTTTCAACCCTGAAACAAAACTTTATAACTTATAAAGTTTATAAAGCTCGGGGAAGAATATTCCAACACTATACTATCTTTTAATTAACAAATAATGTTTTACATTTTTAATACCTATCTTACTTTTTCTTATTTTTTAATGTACAAATTATAATTTAGGAAATGTTTTTAAGTGGGATCCACTAGCAAAAGAATGATGCGTTTGTGGCAGAGAATAGCCTATAAAGTATGTGTGATCCGATATGAAGCTGTATTCTAAGTCTTTGTAAGATAATTACTATCCGAAGTCTTGTCACGAGCCAGGCTTCGCGAGTCCTAAAATATGCTCTAAGATCGTGCTAGGGGCTATTTCACCTTAGCCAGACTCGAGTCTTCTAGTTCCCAATCGGCCCTACGTCAATCCTGGGATGTTGCTGAGTCCTATGTCAACTCAACCGCACTCAGGTCCCTAATCTCCTTTTAACCCCTTTATACTTGTTACTTTCAATAACTCAGAACAGAGATTTGGGATCGTGCTAAGGGCTATTTCACCTTAACCAGACTCAAGACTGCTCATTGATCATGGAAGAATGCTCTAAGCTAGAGTTAAACCTTACTATGGCTCGTCGGATACACCTTGAACGATAAAGATGTATCCTCGTGGGATCTTTTATTATTCTTTTGCTTATTGTGATTAATTGAAAAAAGGTTGACTATAGTCGGGCCGCTGAGAGAAAGCAGCCGGTGAGGGAGGGTAGTCAGGCAGTCCCGGCCGAAATTTTACCCTCCAGTTACGCTTTGGGAGTTCTGTAGCCTGACTTCCCCTCACGCGCTTTCTACCTACACATGCTGCGCGCCTTGTAGCCACGCTATGTGTCTGTATTTGAGATTTGAAGTGAGACGGGGACCCTCCTCCGTTCACTTTCTTAACATAGAGAGTGAGTGTAATTCTCATTATACATATGTTTAATAACACACATGCGATATATTGGGCAGATTTTTATTCTAATTTTATCCCCTTTCAATAGTTCCGTGGAATAGTATTCATAGTTGCACCTCTAAACAATATCAGTAGTGCAGTACTTGTTTCTCTCACTAATAAGAAAAAGGGCATACACGTGCCTCCAAAATTTACTTCCCGGGAACAGGGAAAAGGGGCAATTGGGTCTTTTCATATTAAGGATTTTCCTATCTTTAACAAGAGATAGGCAAGTACTGCCAAAGACGGCTCCCACTCTGATTTTAATGATTTAGACATCTTGTGTATACATACATGAGACTTTAATTTTTGTGGGTCACGGGAAACATAAAAAGGGGACTGAAATTTACATATGATCTGCAAACTGTAGTAAAACTCTTTTTGCTTACGAATATTGAAAAATGTGGAGAAACAACAACCCTTATAATATATCAATTAATCCTGATCACTGAGAAATCATAATGTATAATCAGAGTAATCTCGTGTGATGAATATAGTATCTCATTTTAGTCAAAATCGACGATCTGATGCAAAAGAACTGATCCATCTTAAGAAATATGGCAGCCAACCCTGGCTTGCGGGCCGCTCAATGTGTCAAACGGAGACAGGCGCAGCTTGTCTTTATCTAAGTTAGGCTGATCCTATTGGGTCAGGCAACCAATACCGAGGCCGTAGATGCATAGTGCTAGGACCGCGACGCACCCAAGTGTCAACGGAAGTGGCAGTGACTGCGCTTGGGAGAGGGAAATCTCACATGCTTTCTCTCAGTGGCCCGACTATAAGCAGGAATTTAGTAATGATGACACAATTGATTTCTTAATGAAAACTAGAATGATGTTCAATATATGCTGAATGAACAAATAATACAAACACAAAATATACAATGAGAGTGTCTGTGGTTTTGAGATGTTGTTACAAGATAATATGAATTCGTTTTACGTTACGATTTGAACGGGGGAGAAACTAACGAAAAAACTGTGACTTGCCTATCGATCGCGATGAGACACGATGTACGTACAGTAATTGTAACTGCTTCGAAGGAGACTAGTGCTCGATCTACTACGGTGTTCTTCGCTGGTCCGATTGACAGAGCTTCGCCGTCGATGATAGTATAGGCGTCAAGGGTCTGACTACGCTTGAGGTCTAAACACTTATAGGGGAAGCAAAAGCGCACTGCTGCATAGTTCACTAAGGGCACGCTGCGATGACCCTCTACTAGGAATGCGCTTTAAGGGCTTGAGATAAGATGGAACGAAAAAGTCGAAGTCACAGTTTTAAGACTCGAAAAGTACGCATGGGAAGACTATGTGGGAGACTAGCGAGTTAAAATTATAGAATCTACGTGTGAAATAAGGCTAAGAAAAGTAGTCCGATGAGGATGAATATGTAACAGTCTTGTACAGGTTTTTTATGAAACAAAGAAAAAAGCGCTTAGAGCGACAATTCGGGTTTGAAAAAGTTATACATAGCATTTATCAGGAGACTCGGTAGAGTCTCCGCGTCAAGTAGTGAAGGCGTAGCCAAACGGCTCAGCGAGACTCCCGAGGCTCTATTATCCCGAACCATAACGATTTAGCCCGTGTGAAAAATTGTCTCCGAATTTGTTTCTGCAATTTCTCAGAGATTTGCTGCTCGAAGTAATTCTTTTTGAACTTATATTTTTCTGCGATTTTTTCTGGTTTGTATGACCCAAGGTGCAATGGAATCGGTCCATTAGTTCAGGAGATATAAATCTTTGAAATATTCCTCGTGTAGCGAAAAGTTACTGAAATTTTTCTTCTTTTTCATAATCAAGACCTAGAATGTCGCTTTCCATTTTTCGCCGCTAGGTGGCTGGCGGCGCCCTGTGTACGGTTGGGCGAGCGCTCGGCATCAGAATGCCTCGGACCGCCGACCAGGAGGTATCAACCAGGTACCAGAGACTATACCACATACATAGCGCTAAGCACTGTCTTTCCCGCGGCCAAAGGCATAGAGTCACCGCAGTTATTAATAATAAACATTTAATAAGAATGACTCATTTGCTTATTAAAGTCGGTGACATTTTTGCATATTTGTTTTTTTACTTAAATTTCTTGAAACTTAACAACGTTTCAATGATTGCATCTGCGATGTATATAGTGAAACAAATGTCCAATTTTGCTCAAGGTTGTACTGCGTTGATTAGAAGAATCGGTGGATTCTCGGTGCCAAGCAGTTTACAAGTTCTATGTAAATATTATCATTTAAAAAAATTAGAAATGAGCACAATAGATATTTACTGCCTTATTAATAATATGTATACTTAAACAAAATGTCGACAATTTCATGCACATGTATGGAAATATTACGATTTCTTTCTTTTCAAATGTCGAATAAAAGATTCGATAAATTAACGCTGATTCGAAGATTCAATAGTATAACCGGTATACGACGCTTCTATCGTATACAGTTTATCGTGGGACAATTTATCGTAAACTTTTTATCGTATGGACAATTTATCGTATGAAAAATTTATCGTATGGACTATTTATCGTATGAACAATTTATCGTACAAACAATTTATCGTATGAACATTTTATCGTATGGACTATTTATCGTATGAACAATTTATCGTACAAACAATTTATCGTACAATAATTTATCGTATGAATATTTTATCGTATGAATATTTTATCGTATGAATAATTCGTCGTATGAACAATTTATTGTACAAACAATTTATCGTATGAACGTTTGACCGTATGAACAATTCATCATAAAACTGTTTAAGGTGCCCCTCACGTAACGACTTTAGAGTACTCGTTTTCTAGTAAACCACATGTACAGATTCTAAATCTAAATTTTCCAACTTAAAGTGTTTAAACAAATTTATAAACAAATTATTGAAATTCACAGAGGAATGTCTCGAAAGCTGCCCGAAGTCATGTGCGGTGTTAAAATTCATTTTTAATAATATTTGTTATAAACAATTTATTTGTAATCACCAAATCCGATTATAATTATTATCAAACGTATGTAGATAATACTTCTGAAGGTTTGAATGCAATCCGTTAATAAATAGTCGATTTGTTGGTTAATAACAATTCATTGTTAATGGGTATTAACATAAGTAATTGTTGCGTGTGAATTACCATATACACTTACTTGTAAAATGGCCATAGTAAAATCCTAGTATCTTATTTCTTTATACATTGCAACATCTTTTCAAGGATAGGATTTGGTGATGTGCTTAGTTTGTGGATGTCGGGAGCCAGCCTTGGGCTCGGGCGCAACAGACAGACAAAATGAACCCAAATTCATTAATTTACCACCAACCTTTCGCGGTTTAAATTTGTAAAGTGAAATTGTCAGAAACTGAAATTTGAATGTACGTGTGTTATACGGGTAATCGACATGGCGGTGCATTATTGGTACAACAACTTTACTCGGAGTGATCGAATGATCTCACAATTATATAATTACAGGTACTATGCTGATACAGGCATCTCATTAAAATGACATACAATTTTATTTTATTTATATTATAATTTAATTTAATTTAGATTGGGTTAGGTCTGGGATTCGGTTAGGTTGCGGAGTTACAAATACTGACAATTTCGGAGTTAGTTAGGTTGTAGTATTATGTTTACGAGCGAGAGTTGCAAACGAACCCACCCACTACAATCTGATCATATTCCGAAGAGTTAAGATTACTCGCACACAGTGTTTAGTAGGTTGGTTGTTTTGCGAGCGACAAATTCAACGCATTGTAAGTCGGGTAAAAGATCTGTGGAGGTTAATAGTTACGGTCTTTTTACAGAAATAAAATGTTATTATAGTTACAATATTTTTATTATAATATAAATATTTTAATTTAACATCATTGTGTTTTTAATTCTGAGTAGTATTATAGTCACATAAATGTTGTACTAATTAAAATTTAATTTAATTTTTAATGAAGTATGTGAGGCAATTAAGTATCTGTTGTTATATAACTGTAGGATTTTTTATCATACTGAGGACGGTTTTTGTGCAATGCTTTGCAGTGCAATGCTGTATTTACACACTTTCAGTTTATCAGAATATATATATATTTTATTTAATATTTTTCATCAAATAATTAATTCTACAGAATATCATAGAGTATACGACCTTTCTAACGTAAACAGTTTATCATAGGACAACTTATCGTAAAACACTTTCTCGTATTAACAATTTAGCGTATCAACAAATCCTACGATGAATTGTCTTACGATAAATCATCCGTAAACCACGATAAATTGTTTGTACGATAAATTGTTCATACGATAAACAGTCCATACGATAAAATGTTCATACGATAAATTGTTTGTACGATAAATTGTTCATACGATAAATAGTCCATACGATAAAATGTTCATACGATAAATTGTCCTACGGTAAACTGTGTACGATAAATTGTCCGTAAATCAGTATAACCACGTTGACGAATCTTTGTTATTCTTGCAATTTGTTGTTAAGCCATAGTCAGGTAGCTCTGTTTTATGTCTGGGATCCACATGATGGTAATGAGGGGCGTGCGGAGCACGAGGGGTCCAAGCTCACCCGTGCTGCGCAGGTATCAACTCAGGTATCCCCCAATAGGGTCAGATATGATAGGGTAATAATTGACAGCCGAGCAATCCCACATTTCACTCCAGTATCTGTCTCGTTATGAACTGGTTTCTGAATATACTCCTAAAATAACATAAAAATTTCAAATCAATAGTTTATAATAACCGGCTGAGTTCCTCTGTCAAGTATATTATTCAGTATTTTTCTTTGATCCGATTCGAATCATTATCTTAGGAGATATGAATGAACTCTTGTTCCAAGAGATTGGATTTTAATACTGACGGCATCGTGTGTAATTGTTATATGAGATTGACACTCCAGTTCTTGGGATTCTACAATATAACCTACAGTCAATCACAGTTTTGCAATGTCGAATTATCGGTAATACCCTTCATAAATCGATAATAATGCACCTTAATGAAACTGTTTTATTTTCAATTCTGAATTATATGTTAATTCATGTCATCAGGAGACTCGATAAAGTCTCCGCGCCAAGTAGTGATAAAATTTCTGTGAACTGAATCTCTGGGTTAGAATGAAACGCTTGTTAGTTTTAATGAGTATAATTCCAATAACAATAGTAGTCGTTGTGGTAAGACGCCGAATTTGCAATCTTATGGTTCCAGTTCTATTCCAAATTTCTGATATTTTGTTTATTCCTTGCTATTCAAGCAGGTGAAGAATATATAGTTTGATATAGCAATAAACTCATCTCCCAATTACTCTGCGACTATCGATAGACAAACGTTTAAACTGCATTTATAAATATTTTATTATATGTCATAACCCGATACCGTGGAAGTGAAAAGAGACCACTGACTGCAAAACAGATAGGAATATAGTGTGGTCACTATTCCTCGCAATTGGATGGAGGTGGAAATTATGCAGCATGAGACAAGTTCATTACTAACATCAAAATATAATTTCATCTGCTTCAATAGCAAGGAATGAAAAAAAATATCACATATTTGCAATACAACTGGAACCATGAGATTGCAAATTCGGCGTCTTACCACGACTATTATGTACTATTGTTACTTGAATTGTATTCATTTAAACTAATAAGCGTTCATCCTAATAATCATAGTCCACTCTCCGGAGATTCAGTTCACAGAAATTTTATACGACACAAGACTTGATACGGTTACCATATAATTCAGAATTGAAAATTCCCCAAAAAGACATCAAAAATGTTAAAAATTTCGCCAAGTAGTTTTCTTCTACCTCCTACAAAAGTCTTTTCTCCCACAAAAGTCTTTTCGATTCATACATCCTTACATATTACTGATCAAAAAGTTATGATATCCCCCAAAAAGACATTAAGAATGTAAATAAATTCGCCAAGTAGTGTTGTTGCTCCTCCCACAACAGTCTTGTGCATTCAACAAAAATCATATTCTTCTTTTACATTCCACGAAAGTTGTACCAAACAATTATTATTTCTTGTACATTCTCACATATTATTGATCAAAAAGTTATGATATCCCTCAAAAAGACATTCGAAATGTTAAAAAATTCGCCAAGTAGTTTTGTTTCACCCTCCACAAAAGTGTTTTGCCTTCAACAAAAAGCATATTTTTCTTTGATTCACCAAAAAATTAATGGAAATCATTCGAAACGAAAGCTAAGCAACTATTCAATTATAATATTTTTTTATAAATAATTTCAAACCATTTCTTCGTAATGCCAAAGAAATTACGCTAACGCGGTCACAACACAAGCATGAAATACTTTATACTGCTAGATAAGACTTGGTTGCAGCTTTGGGGTAGAGAAACGGTATAGTAGAGTTAGTCATCAATAAAACATCTGATCCTTGGCGGGCCCGGTTATTCACAAATCATGCTTCCGTATTCCACTTCCTGTGGGCTTATATAAAATGATTTTGGATTGGGAAAGGTCTTAATCGAAAGATGAAAGTCCAATCTAGCGCGCTATGGTCTCGTTTTTGCAAGATTACGATGCTTTCTAGTTAAACTAATGTGCTAAATGTTGTGAAAACAGCGCCGAGGAGGCTTTTTCACAGATTTTTTTTTTAGATCATAGTAATAGCATTTTTCAAGAAAGTCTCACCGTAGCGCGCTAGATTGGACTTTCATCTTTCGATTGAGACCTTTCCCAACCCAAAATCATTTCATATAAGCCCACAGGACGTGGAACGCGGAAGCATGATTTGGGCCATTTTGGCTGGTAAAGCAGCGTCTCTACCTTCCGGAGTCTAGCCCCTTAACCAATGTGTCGGTAACGTAAACACGACACAGTCATATTGTCTTCACAGCCCGTAGCATTTCGGACTGACGCCAGCATGTCTGAGAAAAGTGAATCTTAATCCGCCTGGCCTTTACCACGAGAAAAATAAGCACAAGAAATTCACATCTCCTGAACGACTGAACCCATTCACTTGATTCTTGATCATTAGATTCCGAAAAGTGAGTGATGAAATACAAGATTCAGAAATAAATCTTTGAAGCTGTAACTTTTTCATAACTCGAGGTGAAAGTTTTATACCAGACGTAAACCGCTACACTTCGAGATAAGTATCCTCGACGCCATACTTAATTAAACAAACTGTTTTACTTTTTTCTAATTGACATTTATCATTTGACAAACTTTGAAAAAAAAAATTTAAAATCGGCATCATAAAGGACTCATTTCGCATGATTACTCAATAAAACAAATTGATTCGCTTTCTTCAAATAAACAATCGTTGAGCAGCAATGGGCACGGTCATTGGTGTTTCCAAAAGGTGCCAGTTCGTCCGCGTCAATAACTTACAATTGGTGATTATTGCATATATTAAAATCCGTCCAAAAACATTAAAATGTAAGAAAATGCGCCAAGTAGCAGTTGGATTTCCCCCAAAATTGAAATATAACAAAAAAGATAATAGATATCATACAAGAAAGCCAAGTTTTCATTCAAAGATACCTCGATTTAACTCGCATTAGCAATTAATAATAAATTAATAATAAATTAGCGATTAACAATAAAAAAAACTTGGCGTGTGCGCGCTTCATTCGAGGCATTTGCTCTGGTAATATTGATAAAAAAATAATATTGGAAATAATTTGATTTAATACTTTACAAGTTATTCTTGACTGTCAAGTACCTAGCTGATGGAGCACAAACCTAAAGTGCTGAAATTAGTTTGATTTAAAGGTCTGAAAATTGTTCAGTGCGTAGCACAACAATCACTTAATCATTTTAGCTCTGTGGCTGAAGCGTGCCTTGAGCAACAAACTTGACAGTCTCGATACAACTACACTAAATTAGGCTGGGTATGAGCATATCGCTTGGTTAATATTGTAACACTAAAACATTAAATCAAACAATGATTCAGATTAGCAAAGGAGAGATTATCAATAGCCAGAATCTATTGAAATTGTAAATGATTTGACTTAATACTTTAGAAGTTATATTTGATAAGCTATATATACAAGCTCTCTCATTCTCAGTGTAGTTTTTTTTATGTATCCTGACTATCAAGTGCCTAGCTGACAGTGCAAACCTAAAGTGCTGAAATTAGTCTACGTAAGCAACTACTGATCACCAATAGCTAGCATTCCCTTAAATTGTAAATAATTGCTAACTAATTATTGGTTAAAAGATTCATATGCTGGACACTTGAGAATTTTAGCTATTGATAATGAGCACTCGTTTACCAAATACAGTGAACAGTGATTTGTGAATTACGCACTTAACACTTTTAACATTTCATATTTCTCAATAGTCACAAGAGATCACAGGGACAGGGGCAAGGATAATATGCTCTTTTATTAACTAAATAAAGAATTGATCTGAAAAATAATAATAAAATAAAATTAGACTGTCACATAACCAGTCATGGCATAACCGGCTTAACCAACGTGTCGGTAACGTAAACACAACACAGCCATATTATCTCCGCAGCCCGCAGCATATCTGATTGCTGCCATCTCGTATGAAAAAAGTGAAAGTTACATTTTTAGGAATTCTGCATGAATCCCATGACTCTTAATCTGCCTTGCCTTTACTACGGGAATAATAACGAGGTGAAATTCATATCTCCTGAACGACTGAACCGATTCGCTTGATTCTTGGCTCATTCGATTCAGAAAAATCAACGAAAAAATACAAAATTCAGAAATAAATCCTTGGAGCTGTAACTTTTACATAAATCGAGGTGAAAGTTTTATAGCAGACGATAACCGCTACACTTCGGGATAAGTATCCTCGGTAGTCGCGCGCTGTACTATATATATAACTACTACTTGGCGCGAGACTCTACCGAGTCTCCTGATAATATGTACAAAATATGTGCTTAATATTACGTATTTTAACAAAACATTTAATAAGCATTAGGTAAGCCAGCCGGTTGGATTTAAAAAGTCTACATTTAACCTACATCTTACCAATTCCAGGAGAATGCTCTTCTCTTTATGGTTTTCACATTAATCAAGTTCTACTCTTCGCATTACAGCTGAAGCTTGGAGCCAATGGAGCCAATGGGGACAATGGCATAATTCGAATTCATCGAGCGAAGGTACTTGGAAATGGAATACTGTTCCACCACCTGGTGTTACTATTGCTCCTGACGGAAAGCCTATGGAAATTTCAACAATATCTACTATACCATCTGCTCCGAGCGTACCCACAACCTCAGAATTTAGTTTATCATCTCCCTCTGGGTCGTCTGTATACTCGTATAATTCAGTACCTGCATCACAGTCATACAGTCAGGTAAAAGTTCAGTATTATATGCTTTTATATTAGCTCGAACTCTCTGTCCGTCTCCCTCGTTGGTGGTGATGGGGAGAGCACAGTGCAGTGAAGAAGTGACCTGTTACTTCTATTAGCTCCCCACTTAATGGGTCATGACTACTTTTACGTGCACCAGTTGTCGCCATTGCTTATGGGCATTAGACACATCTGTCCGATTTACCCATTTTATCTCCATTATAATAAGCCAATATTAATCCAAATATGACGTAAATCAGATTATTAATACTTTTGATTCATCTCAAATATGTTTCCGAACAAAATTTATGAAAAACTTTTTTGGTTAACAAATACAAGTATTCTGCGATACCATTTCTATTGAAAGTGTTATGTCCACACCTTCAATTGGACTACTTTTCATCATTATTTAAGTATATATTTAATAGTTTTATTCCAGTAACATTACCATGTAGGATTTTCCTACGAATTTGCCGATCCTTAAAACTAAACTTGAACTAGGTTAGTCTTTATTATCACGCGGCCACTTGATTATAGTAAGGCACACCATATACAGCTATTGGCATCCACGTGTACTTTCAAAAATTCCTACATACCCATATGTACATATTCAACTCATCTCATGTCATATACGTATACGTATACCGTCTTGGCTATTCGTTTTGGCTAATAATGAGTGATTCCACATCGTCAACAAAGATATATCATTTGTTTAAAAAAATTACATACATTGTATAATAAATCGATAAAGTGCATAAACACCAAATTTTTAAGAGATAATGTTAAAGGGAGAAGATAGACATATAGAAAGATTTTGGATTTAACAATTAACCGGTAGGCTGCTGATATCTGTCATGATTTACTCCGTGTAGTACACACTTAGGGATACACGACATAATTACATTACACGGTTACCAAACCATTACGCAAATGCCGGTATGACCGATAAGTCGATGGTAAAACTCTAATTCCAAGTCTAGTGCAACTCCATGAAAGTAATTAAACTCATTCCTACTCAGGTTCTAACATAGATAAGCAATATCCTCTTATTAAATACAATTATAGACTATCACAGTTGCCAAGCCCGCAGCCAGGAACTACTTAAACGAAAAAACTACAATTTGTTAAACAAGTATTACTTCAAGTCTTTCGTGTAAATGATTTCTGAACTAACAAAAAGACATGAAATTCCTCTAAAGACATTAGAATGTAAAAAAACGCCAAGTAGAGTACGTTCAAAATGTCCATTTCGCATTTTTCACACTAGCGGGGTTGAACTTTGATATAAAAAATGGCTGTTTTTTTACTTAATATATCAATGCATTGGTTATTTGCGATATTGGCTACGTACGCAGTATGTGAGCATTATGCTGTGCTTATGTTAGAACATTACGTCATGAGTAATTTAGGGGCATCCTAGCCATTGCTAATAAGTATTTGCTTAGTAACTTGCAGCACTTTTGCTTATTAAGCAGATGCTATACCTTTGACCATTTTGAAACTTTCTAATGTACGGTACGTTAAGTTTCTTGACTATTATTCTGTAATTATTTCTGAATTATTACTAATACATCAGCATTATGTTTTGGTTGGTTTTGAAATGCAAACGCTAGTGTTCCAGTGATAAGTTAGAAATAGATCAAATACCAGCCAAGAAACTTTTACATAGCATACAGTACCAAGAACCAAAATTGCTAAGTGCTTAGCTTGAAAACCAGTTTTGTTAAAGTGTTGTAATTTAGTTAACAAGTTACAATTAGTCTATTGGTACATTAATGAATTTACATTGATTAAAGTTAATATTATACAAGTTATATCGGAGAATCTGTAAATGTCAAACAGTTTAACTTTGGAATATCGAATTTATCAAGTACATGGAAGAGTCGCCGGGTAAGCAGGCAAACATTGCCCCCGCGCCTTTTGTGTCGACAAATTAGGAGGATATTTGCCTCCTAAAAAGACAGTTTGTTCTCAATTTTTAGCTTTTTTATCGAACGGTATTCCAGTAAAAAAATTGTGTCTGGAAATAGGGTAAAAAATCATATCTCGCGAACGGAATAATCTACTGGGTTTGAAAAAATACGAAAATTTAAAGATTTTTGAGTGCAAGTAAAGAAAAAATGGTATACATTTTTTGCATTAAAAGATCACTGCGAAACAAAATGTTTTTGGTTGTATTAATTTTTTTCACTAACACCACCGCTCTGTACAATTACTAAACTTTTTTCCCGCTATCTTTGGACCTGTCCCCTAACACCTCAATGTTTTTCAAAAATTACAAAAATGTACGCCATAGTTACAAAAATTAATATTTATTTGCGTGTTTAATTTCTTGAATATTACATGAAATACAATTACCACTACTTGCTAATCATTTGCAATTTTGGAGCATGCTAGTTATGAGAAATTAAAAAATCTCACTTCTCATTTGCACAAACTTCAATTTTTAGCTTAAGCTGTTCTTGATAATTGTAAATATTTGTAAGATATGCCATGATTAGTTAGTAAACTACTATTTCTTTGTAACTATCTGAATTATTGCTGGTATATTAGCATGGCCAGTGACTATAATGTCTCTAATGATTACGTTCAACTCTTTACGTACAATACATACAAGTTATATATCCTCGGATGTAAAAAAAAATATCGGTAAAAACAACAGGAATCTTACAATCTGAAAGGGAGACAATAAACATGTTGTTGTACAGGGTGATGCGCGAATCGGGGAATCAGCTTTTTACCATCGAATTATTGGTAATATCGACCTTGCGTAATTGTTTTATTAGCCGTGTAATGTCACCACTGTCTTGTGTCGCTTAGCACTACACAAATTGAATCATGGCAGATACTGGCAGCCTATCGATTAATTGAGAAATGCAAAATCTCGAGGAAACGTTGCTTATGCACTTCAATAAAATTGTTTTATTTTGAATTCTGAATTATATGGTAACCGTATTAAAGTCTTATGTCATATCAAATTTCTGTGAGCTAAATCTCCAGAGAGCAGGCTATGATTATTAGGATGAAGAAACGAAGGTGAAGAAATAATATATTTTGATATTAGCAATAAACTCGTGTCACTATTAATTTGCGGCTATCGACGCCCTCCACAATCCATCAGATTTAAAGACCGCAAAGTCACCAGTGACTACAAAGCAAATAGAAAAATAAATAGTGTGGCCGCACTATTCTTCGCAATCGAACTGGAATCACAAGATTGTAAATTCATTACTACAACGACTACTTTTACTTAAGGAAATTATATTAATTTGAACTAACAAGCATTCATCCCAATAATCATAGCCCATGCATTCTTCATAGATTCAGTTCACAGACGTTTGGTATAAGGTAAGTTAATATGGTTACCATATATTTCAGAATTAAGAATAAAATAGTTTCGCCGGAGTGTATAAGTAACGCTTCCTCAAGATTCAGTATTTGTCAATTTGATTCACTCTGCGTAGTGCTGAGCGACACACGACACAGGTGACATTATGCGGCTAAGAAAACAATTACGCTTGTCGGTATTACCGATAATTCGATGGTAAAAAGCTGATTCCCCGATTCGCGCATCACCCTGTACATATATAGTATTCCCCAACGCCCATCCATTGTAATTGTTTTCCTCTTCTTTCCGGTATCGGAATCGGAATCTTGCCACCAAAGGTGGCCACCTCTTGTTCTCGTTCATCCCTCTTAACCATATTTTCCATTATTTTTTCCGTGAAGCAGTCTCCTTTCTCCCTGAATTTTTGTATCTTTTCTTTCCCGTACTTCTCTTCTCCAGCACTCATTTCCTTAGTTTTATCGATTTTTTTTCATTCCATTTTCCCCAATCTTTTTCCCTTTTTTAAATCCATTGTAGCACCAGTTTCTTCTTTAATTGCCTTGCATCCTCTTCGTATTTCAATGTCATCTTCAATCCTCTCTCCTTCATTTCTCCTAATTTGCTAATTTCCCTTTCTTCAACATGTACTTGGGTGCCTTTTCGTCTAATTTGAGTATCCATTAAACGTACTTTCTGGTAATTCCGTTTAGTCTTTCCCGCTTCTTTCAATGTAACCTCCATGTAACTCCACGCTTTCCACCAGCGCTGCGTACATCCTCATTATTCATGTGTATTTCTTTTTAAAAATTCTTTTTCTAATATTTCAAGCCATCGCTACCATTGCTATTTTCCTTCTATTCTCGATATGCTTTTTTCCCTCGGCTTTTTTGCACTATGTAGCCCATATATCTCATTTCTTTTACCTCCTCAAGTATTTTCCTCCCTCACTTCCATTTTCTTCTCTTTGTTCTATCTCTTCAATCTCTTATTCAAATACTGAGATCTTCATGTTTGGGCATTTCTTTCTGTCCAGATATTTCTTTAGTCTCTTTGTACATCTCCTTTAATTCTTGCTCTCTGTTCAGCATCAACATTATGTCATCCGCATATGATACTATCCATATCCTTTTCGTTCCAATTGTGATTCGTCCGCTCTGTCGTTTGCTCATTTCTTCCATTAAATCTGTCATGTATAGTATACTAAATAGAAGTAGACTTATCGGACATCTTTATCTCCCTCCTGTCCAGAGTTCTTCCGTGCATCATTTTCCCGTCATTACCACATTCTGTGTATTTCCGTGTTTCCATAATCCTTTTCTTTTGTTTACCCCTCACTTTTATTTGCCTCGCCCTCTCCTCTAGTATGTTCCTATCTATTTTACCAAATGTTCTTTTCAGGCGTGCAACATACGCGAACATCTTTCCTCTTCTTTATGTCAGTTTCCTACCTATTAAGTGGTTCAGAACGTGGATCGCATCCATTGTTCCGCTTCCCTTTCTACAACCAAATTGCCCCTCTTCTCGTTCTTCCTTTATCTCGCTCTTTAGTCTTTTATTATTTTATTTGTGATGTCCACAAACATCAGCCTTCTGTAATTCTTTGCCTTACTTTTTCTTCTTTTTTGAAAATATTTCGTCTTTGTAACCTTCTACTACTGGCCTACTTTTGTCATCCGTCCTTGCGTTCCAGTCTCCTCTGATGACCATTGCCCTCTTTGATGACGATATAGACAGGATATTCCACAAAACAAACATTAAAATGTAAAAAAGAGGTCAAAGGGTAGTTTATCGTTTGTAAAAGATAGCTTATTAAACTTCTCACTCTCGCATTGGAAAGGCTTTATGCTCTGTTAATTTTGCCCGAAAAATTGTAATTACATAGTAAACTTTTAGGTATGAGTTTAGATGTTAGTTCACTTTAGTTTTCTGTTTTTCTTTAGCAGTCATGTGATCACTTTTTCATTAATTTTTTGCATCTTCTGGAAGCACGCACTTCAAATCTGCTATTAGCTACTCTCATTATATGTAAGAATTACTGAGTTCTGTAAATGATAAATGGGATGAGTTTCTACTTTTTTTAACTATCAACTCATTCTCTTTGACCGGTTAGTCGGCCAAAATGAATAATAGGTATTGTCTTAGTTTTTGCCCAAATAGTAAATCTTAATGTTTTCACTTCTATAATTTATATTCTTTTTATTGGTACGTGATTGTTTGACTACTACTGGAAAGTTGCAGATTTATGTGAGATTCCTATAGTGAATTTTTTTACTGATAAATAAGTTAATAAAACAATGCAACAAAACTCCAAATAATAATACAATATTGGTAAACATACAGTTGAATGTTAAGGTATATGAATTTGTAACATGAAAAATGTAAAGGCAGTTAAAAAGTTCATTCAATTTAAAGTTAATTTTCTTAATTTATATTTTCACCTAATTTTCAAGTTCGAAACACTAATTATGTGAGAAGGTTAATGTAGGGAATAACTTCATTTTTGCGTACAGAAAAACGAAGCAGTGCAAACTAGATTCTTTCATTTTTCAGGTAAGCACCTACTGGTCTGGAGAATTAAATAATGTCGTACAACCACAACAGCTTCCGTTTTTGAAGAATGTCCGTCATACTGATAGAGCTCCTCCCGTACGAGTAACTGATACTGGGCGTTCTCGGGAAGAAAGAGGTAAAACGCCAGATGAAGACCCTACAACAGGACTAGGTAACCTATACGTAGTAAACTATTTAAATTATATAGTTCGTGAATTTTATTTTTGCGTATTTTCCCACAATCTTTCAAAGGAAATTGTTTAAGAATTGACTCATAGTTTTGTTATTCAAGAAGAACTGAAGAAACTTTAAAAGGCAAATGGTTTCTCAACTATGAACAAACTTTCGACGTTATTGCTATTCAAATTCATAATTGTTCAAACGTCACTCTATAAATTGTACATTGTATTACTCATATCCAACAGACTTTGTTGATGTATCTGAACTTGATATTGGCACCATCACATAGCAATATAACTATGCTATTTCGCTGCATAATGAAAATGTTGGACGTCAAATGTAACGTATACTCTGATATCACTTCTCTTAGATTTGAATCGGGTCTACTAGTACCTTGCAAAAAGTAGATCATTTTATAACTAAGAGTTTCTAAAAACTGTTATACAGATAAAGTGCAAAGATTACGCCACAACTAAATGTACAAAGGTATTGTCAATTGCTCCGTTAAAATTGCATTTCAGAAAAATGTATGAAACTCTTTGTAATGACTATAATGATATATTTTGCATATTATGGAAAATAGATATACTGCGTGTGGTTCTAGACATGTTCCGGTGAGTGTTGTAAATAATAATAAAACATCAAAAATACCTTCACGATGTGAATAGTGCACATAACTTTTTACCGACTTCGAAAAGGAGGAGCTACTCGATTTGACTGCTATTTTTTTTTTAAATGCTTGTTCGGCGAGAACACTAAGATAAATGGACCGATCGGGATGAAACCTTGCCTATCTTATAGATAGAGGATGCTCACAGTTTGGTCCCATTTTACATTTTTCGAAAATTATTTAACGCTAACCATTGTTATTGCATAAATAGCGAACTTTTGATTGTCCGGCATAGCTTTGGGATGGCTTGTTCGATAGGGATGAAACTTTTAGTAACTTATAAGGGAAGTTCTCGCGGTACACCCTCTTGCATAAATTTTGCAATGTACAAACTTTTCTTCCTTCAACAAATTCGGCTACATTTGTTCGTCTATAACTTACTACACCAGTGCAGCGATGAAATTGGAAATAAAATCGACCCCGAACCATTGTTTTATTCATTTCTTATACTAAAAAGCATTAAATAAAAAAATATATTGAAAAAAAATATGACCGACTTCGAAAATTGAAAGAGTTCCAGAGAGCTGAAAACTAAATGAGCTGAAAACAAGAAAACAAGCAGCAAAAAAAATGCCCTGAAAAGTACAACATAATTTGTTTTTATGGATACAGAAAGGGCATAGCCGGATAAGAACGGCAAAAGTGCCCCCGGCCCAAAAATAATTCTCTCTTGCTCCACAGTTTCCTCTTCAAAACAAACAATTTTTCACAAAATACCAGCCTTGTAACCCTTCCCGTTTAAAAGTTCTAAGCAAAAATGTGTTTTTCTGTTTTTATTTAATTTCCTTAATAATATCGCATGTAGAATTTTCTCGATTTTTTTACGATCTTACTAATAAAATGTATCACATGTAATTTTTCTAGATTTTTTCATTAATCCGTAAAAAGTTACGATTTTTTAAAAACAAAATTCGGGTAGAAATTCGGGTTTTTGGTGTGATTCTTTTGGGTGTCAATCACGAAAAAATTACACAATGTGTCTTTTTTGCATACAATTACACTCTATTTTTTCCGATTTTTGGATTTGGTGCTTCAATGTTAAAAAAAAACTAGTTTTAGTTGTAATTTTAGTATATTTGCTCGATCAACTGAAAAAAGTAACTAATTTAAGACTAAAGAATAAATAGTAAAGAAGTAAAGAATAGACAGAACAGTATAAAGAGCAAAGCAGTTTCATGGTGAGCGCGCTGAAAATGCTCACGCCTATGCCGATTTATGTGGCTCCCATATTAGCCATATCGAACGGTCTGAACATCAGTCATGAGTATTTCCGAGCGATAAAAGATTCGTTAAAAGGCGAATCTTCTTTTAACGAATACTTGCATACGTCTTTCAAATGGCACCACAGTGGGGTCTTTTGCACATCCACAAATGCAACAATATTTATGAGTGGCAATGACTCTTGGGAACGCTATTTCAACATGTTCGATTTCGATATTCGATTTTTCAGCAATTTCAGTAAAAAAACTTCGATCTTCTGTCGACGATTGCGAAGCAGTCGTAATAGATGAAAAAGATATCTGAGATGATATTAAAGGAAGAACATCCGTTGGGTCTTCAGGTGGTTGACGTATGATGTTTTATTTCGGTGGTCGGTTTACAGCAACACGACAATTGTTACACAGTACATCGTTAATCGCTACCGATTTTCCAATTTTTAAAGCTACGTATTGTGCCTCATCATCAGTACGTATAACTTTTTTAAATTGTGGGATTGAATGATGGAATAAAACCAAAATTTCGTGAAAACGCTTTATTCTCTTAACACACTGCTTCTACTCTGCTTCCACTCTGACTGCTCTGACTCCACACTCTGACTTCGGAGCAAAATCTCTCCGTCTCTCTGTGTTCCTCGCCAGGAGCACATCTTATATTAACATTCATACATACGTTACATTCGTACAGACACACACACACACTTCCTTACACTCTACCCTTGCATCTTATAACTTACACCGTCCACGCGACAGGTCAGTCGTGCCACATCTATACCCATTCCACAATCACTCCTGTTCGAATACTCCGGTCATCGCATTCGTACCCCATTCCACTCGCTCGCCTAACGCTACCCACTTGACAGTTCAGCCATTCGACACTCTTTACGATCTCATGCACCCTTCCTACTTTCATACTCATCCCTAAAGTCACTCCTGATCATCTTTCGCACTGCTCCTCATTCCACTTGCTCGTCTCTCGCACCACTCTTAGTTACACTCTCCATCCATACCCGTCGTCTCAATCTTTCTTCACACACACATTGCCCAATCCGCTTACATTCCGAACTTCCAAACGTTACCTTAAATTCATTCCCACAAAATCCTGCTACTTTTCGCAATAATACATTGCATTTAATACATATAGTATTTTTGAATGACATACTAAAACAAAAAATAAACGATATAATATGAATGGTTATGTTGCCAATTAACTATATTTAAAACAAAATAGTTATGCGTATGTAACTGTTACACAACTTACTTTTGTAACGATGAATATAGATGTTGTCTAATGGGATGGAATGGACGTATTCAAGGTTATAATTTAAACTGCTGGGTATATACAATATATTAAGTTATTCATTCGTATTCTATGAGCTACGGTGGGTGACCGCACTTTGGCAGCGCAATCACGAATTCGATCTTTCGCTGGCACGTGTTTTGTTTTCCGACGGTGTGAATATCGCTCGGAAATACTCATGACTGATGTTCAGACTGTTCGATATGGCTAATATGGGAGCCACATAAATCGGCACAGGCGTGAGCATTTTCAGCGCGCTCACCATGAAACTGCTTTACTCTTTATACTGTTCTGTCTATTCTTTACTGCTATACTATTTATATACTAAATATACTAAACTTATAACTAAAACTAGTTTTTATTTTTTTTAACATTGAAGCACCAAATCCAAAAATCGGAAAAATAGAGTGTAATTGTATGCAAAAAAGACACATTGTGTAATTTTTTCGTGATTGACACCCGAAAGAATCACACGAAAAACCCGAATTTCCACCCGAATTTTGTTTTTAAAAAATCGTAACTTTTTACGGATTAATGAAAAAATCTAGAAAAATTACATGTGATACATTTCATTGGTAAGATCGTAAAAAAAATCGAGGAAATTCTACATGCGATATTATTAAGGAAATCAAATAAAAACAGAAAAACACATTTTTGCTTAGAACTTTTAAACGGGAAGGGTTACAAGGCTGGTATTTTGAGCAAATTGTTTGTTTTGAAGAGGAAACTGTGGAGCAAGAGAGAATTATTTTTGGGCCGGGGGCACTTTTGCCGGTCTTATCCGGCTATGCCCTTTGCAGTCATAATATGCGACTTTGGCAACCTTCCCCCATTAAGCCTAAATATACTGCAACTTTTCGGAGGTGGCCTAAATATAAGTAAAATATTACTAGCAGTTATGTGTCTTACCCGCGCTTATCCGTATTTTCTTTCTTACCCGTGCTTTCTCACTCTTGCTTTCGTGCTCTCCCTCCCGCCTCCCAAGCTCTCTTTCTCAATATCAGGAGACTCGGTAGAGTCTCGCGCCAAGTAGTAGTTATATATATAGTACAGTGCGCGACTACAGAGGATACTTATCCCGAAGTGTAGCGGTTTTCGTCTGCTATAAAACTTTCACCTCGATTTATGAAAAAGTTACAGCTCCAAGAATTTATTTCTGATTTTTGTATTTTTTCGCTGATTTTTCTGAATTCAATGAGTCAAGGATCAAGCGAATCGGTTCAGTCGTTCAAGAGATATGGATTTCTCCTGTTATTTTACTCGTGGAAAAAGCAAAAGGCGGATTAAGAGTCATCCAGGGAACGAATTCCTAAAAACGTGACTTTCACTTTTCTCACACCAGTTGGCAGCACTCCGAAATGCTCCGAGCTGCAGAGACAATATCGCTGTATCGTGTTTACGTTACCGACATATTGGTTAAGCCGGTTATGCCGCGGTTGGTTGTGTCATGACGGTTATGTGACACAGTCCGATATTATTATTTTATTTCAGATTCCATGCTTTATTCAGTTAATAAAACAGAATACTGTTCTTGCCTCTGTCCCTGTGATCTTGTGATTATTGTGCTTTATGAAATATCAAAAGTTTTAAGTGCGTAACTCACAAATCACCGTATTTGATAAACGAGTGGTGATTACCAATAGTTAAAATTGTCAAGTTTGTAGCAGATTATTCTTCACAATTTAATGAGGGAGTGTTAGCTATTAGTAATCAATACTTGTTCAAACTAGTTTCAGCATTTTAGGTTTGCACTCCATCAGCTAGGTACTTGACAGTCAGGAATAGCTTGTAAAGTGTTAATAAGTCAAATCATTTACAATTTCAGTAGATTCTGGCTATTGATAATTTCTCTTTTGCTAATCTGAATCATTGTTTGACTTAACGCTTTACAATTGTAATATTAACCAAGCGATGCACTCATATGCAATTTGATTTAGTTGTTCTTGACTGTCAAGTTTGTTGTTCAAGGAAAACTTCAGTTGAAGAGCTAAAATTACATAAACGAGCAATAATTATCAATCATACCATCAGTGAAATCATTTAGGAATACACTAGGTATTGATAATCAGTACGTAGTTAGCAAATTGTGCACTCTCTGAGCTACGCATTTGGCTGTCAAGATACACCAATGTTAGGGTGCGTATGAGGGTATAGCTTACCTAATGTGCAATTCAAATGCATCGTAGCTATTGGTAATCTCTCTTATTAATGTGAATCATTGCTTGATCTAATGCTTTACAAATATCAGGCAAACAATATGCTCATACGTACTCTAATTTAGTTGTTCTTGTTCATCAAGTCTGTCACTCAAGGAACTCTTTAGCTAAAGAGCTAATTTCATCACTTTATATTGTGGGCTCCCTGACCTATGTATTTGGCAGTCAAGATACACCAAAGTTAGAGTGCGTATAAGGGTATATAGCTTATCTAATCTGCAATTTAAATGCATCGTAGCTATTGGTAATCTCTCTTATTAATGTGAATCATTGTTTCATCTAATGCTTTAGAAATATCAGGCAAGCAACATCTTTATACACACTTTAATTTTTTAGTGTATCCTGATTGTCAAGTGTATAGTTCAAGGAACGCTTCGGCAAAGAGCTAAAACAATATAAGTAATGATTACCAATCATGTATAGTTTTGAGGTGAACTAGCTACTTATTGACAATTGGTACTGTACTTGCTTATTAAATTTCAGCACAAAAGGTTATGCGCTCCTTCAGTTACGCGCTTGACAGTCAGGATACATATAGTTACTAAATGTATCCTGTCTGTAAAGTTTAAATTACTACTTAGGTAAGGCGGGAAATCAATGAAAAAGAAAGCATATTTTTAGATTTTTAAATTTTATTTTACGCATATTTGTGGATTATTACTATTTTATTCCGTCTGCATTTAGCGACTCCTTTGCAAAATCATAAACAGAACTAACTACACAAAAAAATATTTCTCATTTAAAAGAAGGGTCATTCCACGCCAACTGAGAAACTGGATTTTGGTGATGTCAGAGATTTTGCTGAAAATTCAGTATGTTGTTCCTGAGATGACATGGGGGGGGGGGTCCGCCTCATCGTTTCCCCAAATTCATCTTTGGTTGGAAAATACAGACCGCCAAAGTCGACGTTTTCGCGCATCGGCGAAAATAGACCATTGCGGGAAAATTTGTTCTGAAGAAACTATTGGTCGTATCGATATGATTCAAATTTTGTATTACTTGGGAAAGGCCGCTCTATGTAACTATATTTTTTGAATGGTTCGTAGATTAATTATTCAATGCAAGAAACTTGCATAAACTTTTGATTTTTAAATAAAATATCGAAGGCAACGCTCGCCGAATCTGAAATGTATTTCAATATGTACCTTGGACCTTTATCTATCGAAAACTGTTTTCTTTGGAATGGCAAAAATGGTCCAGGTGTCGGATAAAGACAATTAACCAGAAACCCGACCGGCCGGGCGCGTCACCTATATTTTGAATAATTAATCTACGAACCATTCGAAAAATATAGTTTGTAACGTTACGTTTTTGACGTAAGTCACAAAAGGCTATCTTAAAATAGTCTAGGTATCGGATAAAGACAATTAACCAGCGACCCGACCGGCCGGGTCCATAGTAGACCATTGCGGGAAAATTTTTTCTGAAGAAAGTATTGGTCGTATCGATATGAATGACATTTTGTTTTACTTGGAAAAGGCCGCTCTATGTAACTATATTTTTCGAATGGTTCGTAGATTAATTATTCAATGCAATGTAGATTAATTATTCAAAATATAGGTGACGCGCCCCGCCGGTCGGGTTCCTGGTTAATTGTCTTTATCCGATACCTGGACCATTTTTTCCATTCCAAAGAAAACAGTTTTCGATAGATAAAGGTCCAAGGTACATATTGAAATACATTTCAGATTCGGCGAGCGTTGCCTTCGATATTTTATTTAAAAGTCAAAAGTTTATGCAAGTTTCTTGCATTGAATAATTAATCTACAAACCATTCGAAAATAGTAGATTGTGATACAAGTGCGAAAAGTGGCTAATTTCCAGACGCGTGAAGTTGCTGCATGAGCCGAAGGCGTAGCGGCATTGACAGGAGGACGAGTGTGGAAGTTGTCGCACGAGCCGAAGGCGAGTGCGATAATCACACGAGTCCTCCTGTCAATGCCGCGTACGCTAAGGCGAATGATGTAAATTCTTGCGTCTGGAGGTTGGCTACTTTACGCACTAGTAGGACACTATATTTTATGCAATGAATGGTGTGAAAGTTTACTTTGAGTGAATTCACAAAGAACGAAGTTCCTAACAGATTATCAAGGCAGAAATCTATAGTAAACATTTTATTTACCTAAAAAAATACTCGAGAAATTATAACATTTATTGGTGCTGTTTAGATCGACGGATTGACATATGTCTCTGAATTTGGCAGAAAATGTAATATAATACCGTTAATCATTTGTTTCTCATTACCGCACTAGTGCGGTAATAATTTACTTTCCGCACTAGTGCGGTAAAGCGATCGATAAAATGAAATAAAATGCTACTTTCAGCACGCATGCAATAACAGAGTGAATATAGATTAGAGTGCGGAAATCAGCCACTTTCTGCACAATACGCAGGCCTCGAAAAGTGAACTTTCGCACCATGCGTTGCATAAATATAGTTACATAGAGCGGCCTTTCCCAAGTAAAACAAAATTTGAATCATATCGATACGACCAATAGTTTCTTCAGAACAAATTTTCCCGCAATGGTCTATTTTCGCCGATGCGCGAAAACGTCGACTTTGGCGGTCTGTATTTTCCAACCAAAGACGAATCTGGGGAAACGATGAGCCCCCCCCCCCCCCCCATGTCATCTCAGGAACAACATTGTAAGCGGGTTTCTCCGGACCCCTGTCCGCGTCGGTCCGGGTGGACGCGCCTCAACTTCGCCTAAGTCCGTCCGGGGTTCCTGGAAGGTGGACAGGGGAAAATGCTGGGCGCCAGGCCCCGATAAGGGCCGAATTTCTTCTATGTCCTTCCTCGTCCTGGTTGGTGCCTTCCGCTTGACCCCGGGCTGGACTCGGCGGCACTCGCCGGTGTCGGCCGGGCTAGCTCGTGGACGGTAGAGTGGCGAAGGTCTTCGGGTTGGGAAAGGAGGCTGAATAATCCCACGCGGATGGGTGGCAACGGTGTTTATTATTGGCCGGGAAACTGGCCGGAAAATCCTACGTCCGAGCGCTCGCGTCCGAACGTCGGCGTTCGGACCCTCGGCTTTCCCGTAGCCGCTATACAATCTATTATCCTGGCCGGTCGCGCTTGCCGGACGCCCGCCTGCTGGAAGGCTCGGACACGCCAATGAGTCGGACAGAAGTCTCGAAACAGTGCAGTCGCTCTGCCCTCGCAAAAGATAGGCAGCCGATCTACGAGCCTCGAAGCCGGAAAACCCAAAACCGTTCGCATGCAAGTTACAAAGCTAGATGGTGACGGCCGGGCCGCTCCTGGCTTTCATACGCCTTCCAATCTAGTGGCCAAGGGGTAGCCGCCTAGTGACCGGTGGTCACTCGCGCCAGGGTAGCCTCTTGTTGGAGTGTGAACGGCCGGCACCGAGATCTCTACATGCAATAGGCAGGCGGAAATTCGCTGGGCTTACCGGTATAACTCGCTCTGCTAACTCGCTCTCCTACTCCTCGAATCGTCAGGTTTGTAGCTCACTCTCGCACTCGCGTAACGCTCGCTGGTAAGGTCGCTCACAAAGTGAGGAGCTTCCGGTCCTACGTAAATTTCGTTTCGCGTTACGTTGCCGCCTTACGCTATCGATCTCTCGGTGCCGCCGCGCCGATCGGTCTCGATCGGTATCGAGGGCTCGCGTATCGATCCCGCGCGTTGGGATCGATCGTTTCTCTACGCTGCGCTCTCCGCCGCTGCCTTCAGCCAGCGAGAGCTAGGAGCCCCTGGTACGTCCGTCGGTCTGTCGCCGTTGCGTCGTCCGTCGTCTGTCCAGGGTCAGAGCGGCCTGATCGGCACGTCAATCGGCGTATCTGCACCCTCTGTATGGCTCGCAGGTAGGACTCGTCGGGTCCATTCTCCTCGAGCTTAAGGGGCTAGGGTACCCACGTGACTTTTAGCGACTTGGCCGCTAGCTGTGTTACCTACAGAATTTGACGGGCGAGATGGAGCTGCTCGCGATGTCTATCGCATGATCCAGCCGACAAATGTGTGTGTGTCGGCTTTCAACACATGCATATGTTCATCTGTTTCGATCCCCTTTTTTTGCGGCACTCGCATATCGCTTTTACGATCTTGAACTGGGGAGCTCCCAGCTCCCGAGGTTCCGAGACCGAGTCCGAGCCGAGTCCCAAGTACGAATACTATACGTATAGTATATACCTATGCGTACTATAGCATATTATACTATATATGGGCTGTAATAGACTGTCTCACATTATACGCATGTTACGTACATGCTATTGCCAAAAGTATAGCGATACATAGAATTCATTGAATGTCGATTTTATAGAAACATAAAGAAAAGGAAAACCAGGAAATATAAAAAGAGACGCGAATTGTGATTCTCCTCTATGTCTATAATTACATTTTGGACAACCAAATATTTATGAAACGCCGCAACTATCTTGTTTCATTTTATACAATTTTGTCCAAAACGTGGCATTATTACCATTTAAACTGTTTTTAGTATGGCATGAACATATGAGATTGATGGAAAACGAATATGATCAGACAAAATCTTGTAGATTATAATTTGAATGATTCGTATGACGTTGAACGATTCGAATGATTATATGTATACGCGTATATACTTTTCTACAAAATCAATAATTTTTTTTATGAAATATTACTCTACGTGTAGAGATCGAAACTGTAGCCGACTAGCCATTGTCGTTCCTGTTTTTCTAATAAATGGTGTTTGCAGTCTTTTTCCGGAAAGAAAACACGTAATGAGAATAGTCGAAGTAGTGTCTCAGCATGGCAAAGCGATTCGAATAGTAAGTCATGAGTTCGATTCCCAGTGTGAGATGTGTTATGATAGTTTCTATAGATATGCAGGACAAATAATATACATCTATGCGCTGGGAATGCATAGTAATTCTGTTGAGGAGGAATGTCATACGTCTGTGCTAGGAATATTAGGGTGTATTTATGCATTTCAGCTATGGGAAATATTTCTATTTTGCAAAAACAAATACAAGATTGCATTTTTAAAAATTCAGAAAGAAAATATTATGCCACTTCAACTTGAACCAATACATATTTGCACAATAATTTGAGGCCTATAAACCTTAAAAACTATAAAGGCTCACCCGTATGACCAGTGCTCACACATATCTTGGTATTGAAATATTAGTTCTACATAACAGTCCTCTGATTCTAGTATCAGATATAGCAAAACCAAGAATGGTTGATATATTACCTCCATTCACATATTTTTGACAGTGTTGCATTCAATACTTTGGCAAAAAGTATGCACAACTCCATTTCATTCCAGTTTATAGTATAACAATAAAAGTAACTATGAAATAGCAGATCTCGATTAGACAATCCTATTCACAAAAATCATTTGCAAAGAACTGTTACGCAGACCTAAATGCTTCAGTTCAAAGATATGTTTGCAGACCTGTAACTTCCTTCTGGTTACTAAGATTCAAAAGCCTCACATTATTGAATAAATGTCTATTGATTCAAACTCAAACAACTGTATTCACCAAGCGTTTGGTTATTGAATCCAACTTTTTTGAAACATACAAAAACTGGAAGATCAACTCTGTTTATCATCATTTTACAGTATCCAAAACAATACAGTTATGTAGGTTCTCATTCATAATAGGAAAGGCCCAAATTATTACAACAGCATAAGAATATTTAAATAACAAGACACTGCATTTGATAAAGACATTGGAATATTGTTGCACTTGTAATGATTCAAAACAAGTCATTACTATTTACTAAGGAACTAAGGAACTATTTACTACAATCTGATAAATCCCACAGTTAAAAAACATAGGTACGGCTAGGGCATTGTTGTAAAATCATATTGTTGTGAAGTATATCTGCATCGCGTGTATGCCTAACCCCAGAACTTGCTGTCAAAGCTGTCAAACAGTGCAGACTAGCCCTCTCAATTAGGCGCCACCTCGGACCCAATGGTCCACCTAAAGTACCCAGCTATACCGCTCTGCATATCAACAACATGGCTACAATGCGGCGAAAATCATGCTTCCGCATTCCCGCTCCTGTGGGCTTATAAGAAATGATATTGGGTTGGGAAAGGTCCCAATCGATAGATAAAGGATCAATACAGACCGGATGATACCTGATTTTACACGATTCGATGCTTTTATAGTGATATTAATGGGCTAAATGTTGTCAAAACTACGCTGAGTTTATAACTTTTAACACATTATTATGACTAAAAAGCGCCGAAATCGTGCAAAATCAGGTATCATCCGGTCTGTACTAGTCCTTCATCTTTCGATTGGGACCTTTCCCAACCCAAAATCATTTCATATAAGCCCACAGGAGCGGGAATGCGGAAGCATGATTTGGGCCATTTGTGCCGATAAAACAGTGCGTCTACTATACCGCGAATGACCGGAGTCTAGCCCCTTAACTCCCGCTCCCCGATCGACTCGCTGATCTCGTCGCTATATCGGGCTCGAAACAAGATAAGGCGCATTAGTATTTATTCGCTAGGTTTGGCGGTCCCCCTTGGAGCAACGGTTATTGAGGTTAAGCGGCGAGTGCGAGGCGGCTTCGCGTGAGAGCGGGAGTTTTGGGACGGGCTACGCTGCCCCGTCACAACATACTGAATTTTCAGCAAAATCCCTGACATCACCAAAATCCAGCTTCTCAGTTGGCGTGGAATGACCCAGAAATCCTACACAAAAATAATCCGCCCATTCCCCAAAAAACATTAAAATGTAAAAAAAAGCGCAAAGTAGTTTTGTCCCACAACCCAGAAATACTTATCAGCTTCTTCACAATTTCTGCATACTGTAAAGAATATTCTTAAAAATGAACGACCAAAAAGACATTAAATCCGTTCAAAAACGTTAAAATGTAAAAAAAGCGCCAAGTGGTCTTGTCCCTCTCCCCAAAAAAGATCTTGCCTCACAGAAAAATGTATTGCATTCCACAAAAATAACAGTGTGGTGAAACCAGGACGATCAAATTGACCAAAAACGTTAATTGATATCATTGGAATGCCAAGTCTTGATTCAAACACTCTAATCCCGCAAAAGAATTTAATGGTAGTGCAGGGAATACAAATATATTGTGCTTAATTGCACAATTAATATTAAACAAAAATTAATGTCATACAGAACTAAATATTTTACGAACAAACAAGAACAGGAACAGGATATGAATGTGAAAACCAAACCTTCAGTTACGAATATAAAACAAAACATATGTTAAACAATCGTGAAAATTAAATTAAAAAATATATCTCTTCTGTTCATTCAATTTATTAAAGACAACGTAATACTTGGCCCGCCCGGTTCTTCACAAATCGAGTTTCAAATCTTTCACTGTCAACTACCTAGCTAGCGGAGCGCAAACTGAAAATGCTGAAATTAGTTTGCGCAAGTACTGATTACTAATACCTATAAAATAGCATTTAGCATTTATAGCATTCCCTTAAAATGTAAATAAATAATAGCTAATTATTGCTTCAAAGATTAATATGCTACAGACTTGACAACTTTAATTAATGGGAATCAGCACTCGTTTACCAAATACAAGGGCTTGTGAATTACGCAATTAACACTTTTGGCTTTTCATAATTGTTAATAATCACAAGATCACAGGGACAGGGGCAAGGACAGTATGCTGTTTTATTAATTAAAGCATGGATTCTGAAATAAAAGAATAATAAAATCGGACTGTGTCACATAACCAACCGTGGCATAACCGACTTTTAATCAATGTGTCGGTAACGTAAAACAGGACATAACCATATTGTCTCTGTAGCCCGCTGCATTTCGGAGTGCTTGCAGCCTTCATTCGAGGCACTTGCTCTGGTAATATTGCTAAACAACTTTTAAAGAAATTAAATTGTAGTAAAGTCAGTTTTGGGTTTGAATCAGTTTCCCATTGTGTTTTTACCTCGCAATGAAGCGCGTATACGCCAAGTTTTTTTTTATTGTTAATCACTAACTTATTATTAATCTATTATTAATTGCTAATGCGAATTAAATCGACGTATCTTTGAATGAAAACTTGGCTTTCTTGTATGATATCTATTATCTTTTTTGTTATATTTCAATTTTGGGGGAAATCCAACTGCTACACGGCGCATTTTCTTACATTTTAATGTTTTTGGACGGATTCATATCTCCTGAATGACAACCGTTTCGCTTGATTCTTGGCTCATTGGATTCAGAAAAATCAGCGATAAAATACAAAATTCAGAAATAAATCCTTGGTGCTGTAACTTTTTCATAAATCCAGATAAAAGTTTTATAGTGGACGAAAGCCGCTACACTTCGGGATAAGTATCCTCGGTATATGTATATATGTGTCTATATACATATAGCGATACCTACTGTCTGTACTAGGAATACCGAAAACATACGGATTTGTATCTTGTACCCCCGCCATCGTTCGAAATTCTAAAAACAGCTCTATGGAGTCGACAAGTTTTTGTTTTAATAATACAACCCCATCATTGTCGCGTTTCGCACTTAAAACGAATCTGACGTACGAATTTGCTATTTGTTTTTCTTCTTCTGTCAAAGAATCCATTACGTCAGGGTCGTCATTAATCCCTTTATGTGATTTACAGTACGCAATTTTCATTTTAGACACTTCCCCTTGACGTCTTCGATTGAGGCATTGAACCAGTAACAGTAACGCCTCCCCAAGCTTTCTCCAAGCTAATTGGCTAAATTGCTCCGAAAGGCTATTAAACCACGTCGTTCTGGAACTTTCCAGAAACTTTATAAAAACCGAAATGTCATTCGTAGAGGGCATAATACATTCTTTTAGACGCATTCTCTCTTTGTATACTGCTTCAGCACGACGATTAATGATCTTGAATTCGCCTATAATTAAACTTGAAAAATCTTTGGCTAATTTTTTCTTGTCATGGTCCTGTCGCTCGATATACAGACGGCATAAATATTCTGCTATGTGTTTTAAAACCGTTTCGATAGCTTTAGCAGTACTAGGGGCTCGCATGTCTGTTAGAGCTTTATTAGCGTCACACGAAGTATATATAGCTTGAACGCAGACTTTAATATTACATGGTACTGCTAACGTAGCTAGATTTTTCATGTCTGGATTAATATTCTCTGCATGCCATAAAAACTTCCCAATGGTGCGCAATTTACTCCTGAAATTAGGTTCGTCTTCCTTTTTCGGATGACTTTCAGTTATTCTGTTCGCAAACAATATAATGAGTTCATCCTTAACAATTTTCGTTTTATATTCATCGTCCACCATGTACGGTAATATTCGATCTCTCATCGCTACATTTGCGTATGGATGCATTTTCATTATATTTCTTCTAGAGCTTGCCATGCGACCTCTATTACTTTTGGAATTATTGTCTTTGCAATGAGAATAGTGATGCCTAATATTCGAGATCCTCGAGATTGCTTTGCATCTGTCACATGCCGTATACGAATCACTAGACAGGATTGGCTTATTTTTATTCGATCGACGAGACACCTGAAATTCTTTATAATTTTCGGTACTGCACTTCTCATAATTATGAATGAAAGTATGCGAGTTTCTCTATCTCGAAATTAACAAATTCTTTTGTTTTGGAGAAGTACCGGGGACTAACAATTCTTTCACTTGAGGTTTACCATGATGAACGTCTCGAATATGGCGAGCATATTTCTGAATATACTTAGCGCACCACGCACAGTAATAATACTTTTTAGTGTTTGCAGCAGAGGGATAAAGGTTTTCTTCTGATTTTTTTTTGTAATTCTTCTGTTGATTCTATTGATTTGTTCCGTGGTTCTTCTTTTAACACTATTGGTGTAGTATTCTTTGAAATATTGTTAGTAAGCCCATTTCCCATACAATCAGTTATTACTTCTTTAGCTTTGTCTGTTGTTTTACTATTAACCGTTATATCCTTCAGATCATTAATTTAGGACATGTCCATAAGTAGAGTCCCTTCTACATCTAAAGGCTTATCGTTAGTTCTAAGCGGACTAAATAAGTTGGATGAAGAAAAATTTGGTAAAGGAATAAGCGGATTCACATCATTTTGGGAAATAGAAAGAGAGTCAAACCCTTGCAATGTTAATGAATAACTCGTATCAAGTATAGAATTTTGTTCATATTGATTATCACATCTGTAAAAAAAATGCTTTTTAAAAACAGATACTTCATTCTCTTTAACGTGAATGTCATAATATATTACCGCAAATTTTCTTTCTCCGGAACACTACTAATTCCCACCATATCCAAACATTCATTGGTATGATTTGCATCAGTGTCAACGCTTGATTCAGAATCAGAGTCTGAGAAATCCATGTCGTACAATTCGCATTTGACATCTTTAAAAAACGCTTTTTCTAAATGTAAAAAATATACCAAATTAAAAAGTATATTCTGTAATGAAAACTTGAATCGATTTACTGATTAACATATGAGTACCAATTCTCTTACTTTTGAGAGGTATCAAATTAATTCAAAATATTTTTGGCACTCAAAGTGTTATTGCATTAACTAACTTTCTAAATTACTTTGCTCTGTAAGCGATAAATCCCCATGGAAACTACTATCTGTATGCCTAGTATGACATTCGTCAACTATATGAGAAGTAAAGAGTCATTATAAGTTACAAAACAATAAGAATATAAATTGAGATAAACTAAAACATAGGTAAAAATCAAGTTGAAAGTTAATAAAAATCTAAAAGTGCAAATTTCAAATTAAACTTTGGGTATTTTATTGAAAACAACTCTTTTTTTAGGGAGGAAAGATTAACGTTGTTTTTGTTATAAACGTGTTCCCCAAATGATATTATTTAATAATTAGGCGGCGGAAATCGCTCAAAAGCTGCGTGTACAATAATTGTGTTTAAGGTTGCTTGTGTTAACTTCACTTCACTTAACTTCACCCCATGCCATTCGACACAACTATTATACATAAATGCAGCTTTTTATCGTTTCTCGCCGCCTAATTATCAATTAATGTCACTCGGGGAACTTTAAATATTATAGAAAGATATAATCGATTAGTTAATCCATCCAAATATGGATTAATCTAACCTGCATTACCTGCACGTGGTAGAACGTGATAGCAAAATCATCGATCACCTGTTCGACCGTTCGAACCAAGATATGTAACACCATTGGGCAAAAACATCGATAGATCGGTCAACCCACAGTATCGAAAATAAATGGTCAACCGGTATGGGCGCTATAAGCGCTATGCCGTAGCTTATGAGGTTATGAGAGTATATGCAAACTTTTAAACCTTCGCGAGAACGACTCAAATACACTAGAATATTGGGAAAGGTCTCGTTGGAAAACTTGCTTCCTAAATTAATCAAATAGCTCCATCCTGTTCATGTATCTGTAATACAAACGGAGATATAAGCGTGCCAAGCAAAGCACACGTCAATATGTCGGTTGGCTTCTCGTCGTCAAACTTTCAGCTATAATATCTCAGAAAGCACCCAATCGATTTCAATCAAGCAGGTCTTGATTCCCGTGCATTAACGAACTCTATAACTGTGCCGAGTTTCATTAAGCTAGGCTTTGACGGCGTGAGCTGACAAAGCCTATGCATTTGATAAGCGCAACTCGCGATTCCGGCCGACTGATACCAACGAATAGGTTTCGTGTTACACCAAATATTTATCTGCTAGACTACTGAATGAATCGTAATGAGACTTAAAATAGTTATTAAGCAAGAAAAGGGACGAAGATCAAGGCTTGTTTTACTGAAATCGGCTCGATAGTTTCCGAGATATTAAAAAGCAATACTTTACGCCGAAAAGTCGACACACATATTGGGTAGAGACCTAAACAGATGTAATACAGACTTAAAACCCAGACTCAGTATGGCTCAGTCTTGTGATATAGTTTTCCATATACCTTGTAGAGACCTAATACAGATGTAACACAAATTTAAGGTGCAGACTGATTGTTAGACTGCAGGTATTTGGAATGATGTCACAAGACCACAGCTAAGTTTGCATTACGATTTGTGTTGGTTGTATAGGAATTATATTGGGAAAGATTACTCCAAATAGTGTCCCCTATAACATATTAAAAGCTCATTAAAATCGGTGAGGAGTACCCTCTGTTCTATATAATTACCAACAAAACTTGACGTCGAAAAGTCGATACACATATTGGCCTGTGGTTAGCTTTAAACGCTTATATTTCCGTTAATGTTACAGCTATACGAAAGGAAATGGGCTATTTAAATTGCTTAGGCAACAAGCTTTCAATCGAGATCTATCCTAACATTCTATCGTGTCTGTTTCGGTCTCGCGAAACAGAAATAACATCACTGTTCAGTCAGGGTAAATACACAGGTATATATGATATATACGAATATATAAATTAACACCCCATGAACTCTTCCTGGGGTACTTATAGGGACCGTCCCCATAAGTACCCTAGGAAAAGTTATGGGGACGTCCCGATAAGTACCAGTTTTCATAAATGTTTATGGGGACGGTACCCACAAATCGAAAGTGTCCCCATAAGTATCGTGATACATGCATTTTAGTCCTCACAAGTACCCTTTCCTATGTGTATATATATATATTGTTGCGGGTTGCACCCGCGGAACGCGTAATCATAGGACAATAGGGGTCCGGGATCTCGGAAACGACTCTACTGACAAAATGCTACCAAGTTGATAATGGTTGTCAAGGGTAGTTCAGAGGGTAGCACTTCAGGTGATCTCAGTGGTGCCACTCTTGTGGTGTCGAAACGAGCCGGGTGCATGTAGGGCGCGCAGGGCCGTAACACTGCCCGCCTCTTCAAGAAAAAGTGTTCGTCCTCGAACACGTGTGTTCACGATTGTTATACTTGTCGCTGGTGGATGGGTATTAGGTGGTGACAGCGGTCCAATCCAGCCAGACTTCGTCCCAGCATTTGCTCGAAGTCCAAGGGAAAACCGTTACAAAAACCTTGGACGGACGATTGTATCTTCCCAGGTGTTTATGTCTGTCGATTTATTGTTGGTGAAGCCGGGACTGAAGAAGCCGGAACTTCGCCAACAGGGACGTCATGGGGCGGTGGGTACAGGTTAGGTGAATTATTCCAGGAATTCCTTCAAGTCTTCTCCAAGAGATAGGTTACCTCAAAGTGAGATGAAATGTGCGAATAAATAGATATTGGGAACAAGTAAAAAAAATTAATCTATTAGGCAGTAGCCGAAAGGTTTTCTAGACTAGACCGTAACAATACCAATATCACGTATACACGAATCACATACTTTCTGCTAACACCGACGAGACCTAGCCCGGCTACGCCTAAGGCTGTTCCCCTCTTTCTCCATTTTGACCGCTCATCCCCATAGGCGTCTGGCCTCCAAGAGTAATCTTGAGAGGGTCAGACGACTATGGGTTGAGGGATGGAGCAGTTGAGCAACTCCTGTACATTCTCACACCCACCTCTTTCTCTCACTACGGAGATTGTACAGGAGTGACACACATACAACATAAAAAAATATGAAGCATTCCTCTATTTGAATGAGAGGTTTCGACCATGGTATTTTGCTAATCGGTTTATGTAAACGACTCGGAATTTGCTTTTTGGAGAACGCCGAATCCTGTAAATGACATCGTTAATTTTGTCGACCACTACGTAGGGGCCTTCCCAATTACTTTGTAATTTGGGACATTTACCTTTCACTCTTTTAGGGTAATAAAACCAGACATTATCACCGGGAGAAAAGTCATGAGAAAAACACACGTCGTCGTGTTTGGTGTTTAAACGATGAGACGTCTTATTGATCTTGTACCTTGTGGTCTCGTATATTGACTGAAGGTTCTGTTCTAAATATCTACTATATTCCGCGACCGTGAATCTATTTTCCGGATCGATTCCTCTAATGAGGTCTAAAGGTAGCCTTAATTCTCGCCCGTATAGTAATTTGGCTGGAGTTTGTCCAGTAATTTCATGCACTGCCGACCGATAGGCTAAAAGAAAAAGTGGTACCCACTCGTCCCAGTCTTTTTGATGAGAAGAAACATAAAATGACAAGTATTGCAAGATTGTACGATTTAATCGTTCTACTAAACCGTCAGACTGAGGGTGGAGCGGAGTCGTTCGCGTTTTCTTAACACCGAGAATTTCAAGAATTTCTCTAAATAGTCCAGACTCGAAGGAACGACCCTGGTCTGTATGAATTTCCAAAGGTAACCCGTGTTTGGAGATTACATGTTTAACTAAAGTTTTTGCGATAGTGTCAGATTTACTGTCGGGTATTGCAACAACCTCCGGCCATTTAGTAAAATAGTCCATCACTACGAGAAGAAATCTGTTACCCGAATAAGTTTTGGGAAGAGGACCTAAGATGTCCATCCCTATTCGTTCGAAAGGAGAGCCCGTATTGTAAATCTGAAATTTGCCTTTTCCTTTTTCCGAAGGGCCTTTACCCTTACTCTAACTCTTACTCTAAAAAACGCGATTACCCTTTCTACTCTATCTTGTAGCTGTGAGAGGACAGCACCCACACCGGTATTAGACGCATCAGTATCTAAAATGAAATCATCTTCGGTAGAAGGATGGGCGAGAATAGGTGGTGAAGTAAGTTTTCCTTTCAAGTTATCAAAGGCTTCCTGGCAATCGTCTGTCCAACAGAAGCGATTCCTCTTCTCTGTCAGAAGGTTCAGTGGATGCGTAATTTTCGAAAAATCTTGTACAAACCGACGGTAGTAAGATCATAATCCTAGAAAACTCTTCACGTCTTTAGAGGATTTCGGAACAGGCCATTCTTTAATGATGGAAATTTTCGCTGGATTTATCTTGATTCCTTCGGAGGAAACGATGTGACCTAGGTATAATACTTCTTTTTGAAAGAACGAGCATTTCTTCGGGCTCATCAATAATTTTGCAGATCTCAATCTATCGAATACCAATTGTAAGTTTCTGAGTTCATCTTCAAACGTCTTCCCGTAAATCATGATGTCGTCTAAGTATACTAAACATTGCTTCCATAACAGTCCGTTAAGAACTAATCCCATCAACCGTTCGAAAGTGGCTGGTGCATTGCATAGTCCGAAAGGCATGACCCGGAACTGCCACAGTCTATCACCGACTGAGAAAGCAGTCTTCTCGCGGTCCTCTTCGGCTACCAATACTTGCCAGTATCCACTTTGTAGGTCTACTGTTGAGAAGCAATGTGATCCTGCCACTGCATCAAGGATATCTTCTATCCGTGGTAAAGGATATGAGTCCTTCTTTGTCATTTCATTTAATCGTCGAAAATCGACACAGAAGCGTAATGTTCCGTCCTTCTTCTTCACAAGGACTACGGGGGAAGACCAAGGGCTAGAGGACTCTTCGATAACTCCTTGTTTGAGCATGGTGTGAATTATCTTCTGAACTTCCTGTCGTTGGTGTAGAGGCAAACGTCGTGGTGGTAATTTAAAAGGTGTATGCTGTCCAGTATTAATGCTATGTTGTATGACGTCACATCGTCCGACCTGCTCTGCATCGCTCGCAAAGACATCCTGATAATCTACTAACAAATCGCGGACTTTTCGTTTTTGAATCTCATCTAAATAAATAGTACTTTTATCGATAAGTTCCTTTAAAAACTCCGGGACGACGGATTCTGTCTGAACTGAACAGATCGGAGAAACTCGGGGAAAATTAGGAACCCGCGTTGGTTCCGTGTAAATTTCAACTTCTGTGTTATGTGATAGTTTAACGACGCGTCGTTGTAAATGAATGGACTTGACTATCCGATTTTATAAGTCTAATCCCGCGATACACGTATCTATAGTGTTTGCCAAATATACTTCGTGTTCGACCTTAATATTTCCTATCTGGAAGTGACAACATTTACTACCTACAATACAATTGCGTAAATCCTTTCCATCTACTACGCATAGACTTTCACCAAGTCTCGAATCAGTACAACGAAAATCTCTGGAGTTTCGTTATTGAATTTAACTAATGTCACATCCGAACCTGCATCGATAAGCAAAGGGGAGGATTCACCGTCGATGAGCCCTTTGACAAATAAACCTGACCTACGCGACCTAACCAATCTCGTACCCGTATTGGATATGTGTCCGACGTTTATGGATAAATCTCTTAATAATACGTGTGGTTTCAAAGCATGAAATATCTGAATACATAGAATCTTAACTACTCGTACTACGATACCACACAGAACAAGAATGAGCATAATCAAGGTAACAAATAACGAATCGTCTAACGTTGGTTTAACTTTATGAATTGAATTAATTTTATGAATAGAATTATTATTAGCGGAGGCGATTACTGGCGGCCTCGAATTGGCCTCCTTCAATTCGGAGCCGATGCATTTCCCGATGGAGGACCTCTATATCCCGAATTCTTCGAAAACGCGGAAATATTTCTTGAATTTAAAGTGTTAGCTGCGTTTCGAAATGACCCTGTCTATTGTTTCCAGGTCTATTCTGGAAACAGTCTCGTTGTACGTGTCCTAATTTCCCGCATTTCCAACAGCTGGGGGTGGCGGTGGCATTTTGATTGCCTTTATTTTCATTGTTGCGAGTTCCGTTAATACGGCGCGATACGAAGTTCTGTTGGTTATTATTAAAATAAGGTGATGGACGCGAATATCGAAAACTGTGATCCGAGGCATGTATGTGGTTAAAATTCGTAGTATTTCTGTTATTTATCGCGACGATCTCGAGGGCTTTGGATACAGCCTGTTGGAAAGTTTTAGTATCCGCCAGTTGAAGTGGCCGACGTACTCATCTTTAACCTCGGCGGAGGTATTAGGGAAGGATAAATGAACGAGATTTTCTATTTCCGCGACGAGAGCTTGTATGGTCTGGTTCGGTTTTTGGTTACAACTGTAAAATTGGGCGCTGTGCATATTTCGGGACTCTACTTGACCGAACCGAAATTGTAGTGCTTCCAAAAGTGATTCGAAGTTCGACTGTTGTACCTCAGTCAATGCAATCAGAACGGCGGACGCAGGGCCTTCCAAAGAATTTATAAGTCCTGTAACTTTAGCAGCGTTATTCCAATTATTGACTAACGCGGTAGTCATAAATTCGGCTCGAAATTCGCGCCCATGCGAGCCATTGAATTTTGGCAATCTCACGGGGACATTTGAAGGTGGAACGGAGATGCACGAAGGGGTGACCGGGGGGACGGAGACAGATGATGTATTAACAGGGGGAACAGGGATGGATGTAGGAGCGGGGAGAAAGCTGGCGGAGGGAGTGGAAGCCAAAAGGATACTTAATTTTGCTTCCAGTTCTCGAAATCGAGCTTCATATCGGGCGTCCATATCTCGCATCGCAGCGGTGTTGCGTTCCTCAGACTGACGTAGATGTAATGTCAGTTTTGAAGCTAGGGCGTCGTTCTTCTCCTCCATACGTTGGTAAAATACTTCCTCGCGTGCTTCCATCCTCTGATAGAGGCCTTCCAATAGTCTGGACATTTCTTGGAATGTTGCTGGTCCCGATGGAGAGGGTCTGGGTTGGTTTTCTGATATTGACGGCCCAGGTCGCCCAGAGCCTCCTCCCGACATGTTGAGATCCGTATTTTCACACGCTTCTATTTCTGGTTCGTAGTTTTCACTAATCCCACTTCTGACACCAGTGTTGCGGGTTGCACCCGCGGAACGCGTAATCATAGGACAATAGGGTCGGGGCACAAACGTTCAGATTTATTAAGCGAATATAATACGTCTTTTCAGTCCGGGATCTCGGAAACGACTCTACTGACAAAATGCTACCAAGTTGATAGTGGTTGTCAAGGGTAGTTCAGAGGGTAGCACTTCAGGTGATCTCAGTGGTGTTACTCTTGTGGTGTCGAAACGAGCCGGGTGCATGTAGGGCGCGCAGGACGGTAACAATATATATATATATATATATATATATATATATATATATACTACCGCTTGGTACGTTTCTCTAATAAGTTTTTGAAAAGAAGTCTTCAAAATTCTTTGTACAATATTGTAGAAAAAAAAATAAAAACTTAAGATTAGATTTTCCTCTGTAACTGTTAAACAAAAGAGTTAGATGCCTAATTTTTTTAAGAAAGCTGTTTCTTCCAGGAAGCAAACCATGGAAAATTAGAATAAAAATTTATCATCGGGGGCAATTTGAACCCCCCTAACCTGATTAGGGCCTTTCTATGGATTATTCAACCAGTTGATATTATTATTCAATATTATCTTTTTTGACAGATGCAGCGAAGCGTAGACAATTGCCGGCATGGATTAGAGAGGGGTTAGAAAAAATGGAAAAAGAGAAGCTGAAGGCTGTTGAACGCGAAAGACAAGAGATATTAAGGAAGCAAGAATTGGAGGCACGAAGGCAAGCCGAGAATGAGGCGCTAGCTGTCCTTAATCCCGGTAAAAGTAAATTTGTAGGTGTCACAATGCTTATTACAAATGCAAAACTCACCTTTTAACCTTTGCGTTCGGACATTCCACTGTAAACCAATTTTTCAATTATGACTGACAAGGGAACACCGCGAACTGGAACAAACAGATCTTAATGAAACTTTGTACACATATTATGCATTCAAAAATAGGCGACGCGTATTTTTCTTATATCGGCCAATGTCGCCATTAACGGGTTGAAAAAAATCCTAAAGTTGACCAAAAATGGGTCCCTGCGGGGGAAACATGGAATAACTCTTAAGCGTATTGATATAGAAAAAAGCTATCAGTTGCAAAATTGTACCTGATACTGTGAACTATAAGACTATATAAATGAAAGTCTGAAAAAACTAACACATTTAACGTAAATGGAAATTGAAAAATCGATATATATTAATAGCTGTATGAAAATGAAAAAATCTAAAAATACGCATTTTCTATTTTAGATTGAAGTATATGCGTATGAAGTTTCTTCGGGAACTGGATGTTTTTAACTATCTATCCGTTTAAAAGTTATTCCATGTTTCCCCCGCAGAGACGCATTTTTGGGAAACTTTAGGGTTTTTTTCAACACTTTAGTGGCGATGTTGGGCGATGCAAAAAATACGTGTCGCCCATTTTTGGATGCACAGTATGTGTATAAACTTTCATCAAAATCCGTTTGCACCAGTTCAGGGTGTTCCCTTGTTAGTGAACAGTGAAATGTAAAAAAATTGAAGCTGAAGGAATGTTTTTGTTTCCTCCACAATTGACATGTTTAAAGTGATATAAAAATGAATGAAAATAATCACACAGCGTAAAGGTTAAAATGAAATGAAGACTGTATTACTAAAGCATTAAACAGAAATTGAGTACTTTTCTGAACAAGCATCATTGTGTGTTACAGTACTTGCTAGATATAAAAGATATTATTTTACAATTTTCCACACAGAATAATATAACGTTTTTCAATATAAAACGTTATGGTATAATATTTAACTGTCGAACACGTATACTGAGTTGTAAATCAATACTACTTACTGATACAGTTTTTCATATCAGGTTGTAAATGGAAATGCGTTTGTTATCAATAGTTATCTAGCAATTTTATCAACAAAATAGAACTCTTTTATTTCATAAAATATTGGGTGGGTGAAAATAGTTGTAGATTCTAAGGAAAACTGATTACAGTTTGTACAGTTGCCAAACATGAGAAATGCAGTCTTCAATTTAACGCGCAATTATAATATATCTTGAAATCCACATAAAAAATACTTCTATGCTTTTTCAACTTTAGGATTCCGATTCCGATAAAGAGACGGAACAAGAAGATGCCAATCCCGCCCGTAGAGAGCAAAGTTTAGAAAAAACTTTTGAACGCACTTCCGACATTCTTCTAAAACCGCGCAAGTCTCGATTTCGGGACGCGGATTCGCCAGAGTTCTACACTTCCACTGATGGAAGCCCGCACGCGGTTCCCGCAAATCCTCATCGATCGCAGAAGCGCTCGCATGATGACATTTTACAAGACATGGTATGTATCATTAGGTTAGGGATGTATTCGTTTTGGATGCTTACACGTGTGGTTACACCATTGGTGTAATACATGATGATGTCGAAGCCAAAGTTCTATCCAAAGTTTACGTCTCCTGCATTACCTTTGAATTAAGGTGATAACCATTTTATTGCCAAACGTAGCCCTGGGGTCACACTTTGGGTGCCTTTACAAAGCCCGGATATCGGACAGGAAAAAATTTGCCTGAACTTTGAAGAACGATCGAGTACAGATCGTGACCAGGATTATTGTGTATTTGACAGTTCACTGGTGGCAAAAAGAAACACGAGTATAAATAACCATCCGTCGAGCGTCGGCAACCAATCGCCCCGACATATACTTATACTGGGCAGAATTTTTTAGAGCTTTGACACGGAAGCTTAATGCGAATTGACGGAAGCAGCGCCATGTTTAAGTAGCAAAGATTAAGGTTTAAAAATATTACGCCCTACGGTATTGTTTCGGATAAAGGTTTGGAAATCCCGTCTCTATCGACAAACTCGGTGGATCAACCTTTTGTCGTTGTTTGTCAAGTCAGCCCCGATATCGCAATACTTATTACCGTGCATTTCCTTTGAATTTAAAGTGGTCTTGAATAGGTAAAACTAAACAAAATAAAGTTAAACAATTCAATTTCTTAAACAGTGAATTTATTAAGCAACTGTTAAACACAGCAACGTTGTTTTACAACTTGGTACCATCCGCTATTGGAAAAAATTTCCTCCTTTACTATTAAATAGTTACTGCGCCGTATCATGGCGTATCGTCTCGAGACATGAAGGCGTAGCTGCAATCTAAATTTGGTTATCTAGAAAATGGAGTTAAGTGCGGTATTCGACGTTTTTATCGTTAACAGTTTAGTAAAACAATTTATCATACCTCAAGTCTTCCGGATCAGATGTAGTGCACGGTCTCACGCTTTCGTTCAAGAGAAATGTCACCGTTATTAGGCCCCGGACCAAGAGGCACAATTTTGCAATTGATACCTTTTTTAGAACTCTATGCGTTTAAAAGTTATTCCATGTTTTCCCCGCAGAGACACATTTTTTGTATCATTTAGGATTGTTTTCAAATCTTTAGTGACGACGTCGGCCGATATAGAAAATACGTGTCGCCTATTTTTGGATGAATAATATATGTACAAAGTTTCATCAAGATCCGTTTGTACCAGTTCGGGATGTTCCGTTGTAAGTGCGTCTCATTAATTCTTAGAACTCCAGCGTAGTCTCAGACTCCCGGCGTCTACATTCCCACTTTACCCCTTTTCACTGGATTTTCGGGTATATAAACACAATTTCTGGAGCAAAGGGGGAATCAATTCCGAACTCTTATCGCCGGCGAAGCTCTGTCAATCGAACCGATGTATGCGATGACCCTCTAGGGTCATTCCGCGTCAACTGTCGAGGTTTATTCACACATGTTCGATGATTTTGATGAAAATTTCTGTATCTATAATTCGTAAAGAGCCGATCCAAATGCAAAAACCCGTTGCTCGCTAACTCAATTTTTTTTTAGTTACAAGGATTCAAAGTTTTGGGTCAATTTTTTTTTCAATAATTTATATCTCGTTAAATATTACAGATAGCCATATCGTTCAGACGCCAAAATGAGGAAAAGGAATTGAAGTTTGATAAAAAAAATACTCCATTGAGAAATACCCGTTTGGAACAAATGTTAATGATAAAAGTTTATAACAAATGCTTGCCGTTTCCAAAGGGGATTATCGATTCTGATAAAAAAAATGCTAACCGTTGCTCTAAGTCTCTTGCAGATGTACTCCAAAGGGTTTTCGGAAACACGACTTGGGGACCGAGTTATACATTTTTATTGCCGGGCGCGCCCGTTCAATCTGCCGGCGGTGCGCACCACGCTTGACTGGCGCACGGATGTTCGAGTCGGCGTTCAGGGTACGTACATTCAAAATGGCCATACCTGTTCAGTTCCTTACAGTATACCTGCCAAAAGACAATATGTGAACCCGTGGTACGCATCCGCATCCAGATTATGCGATTAGAAGGCGCCATAAAGCAATAAACACCGTTTCCTCTCTGTGTTACCCGGGCTTGAGACCGGCAAAAGGCCACATTAAAAACGTGTTTTGCAGGACCCAAATCCAATTTAACTATTTAGAAATACCGATATATAACAGAATTTTAGTTACGCATTAATCTAATTACCTGACCGTGTTGATTATCTAAATGTGAATACCGTTTTATTAAAAGTGACGATTCATTTAATGGTATAACCGCGTGGTGCTTAAGAAATTTGTCAGCAGTGTTATATTCCTCGTTGGTACAAAAGTTAAATGAAATTGTTTCAAAATTGGATGAAGCCCAATCATAAAATTCACGGGGTGACGTTATTTGATTGTTGAGAGGCCTTTGCAGACTAACGCGAGCAGCAGTTCTCTTTATAGTTCCACCTAAGCCATCGCATGGACTTTTACCATGAAATGTAGCATAAAAATGCTATTCAGCAGTGCAACCAAAATCTATCCGATGGTGACATAAATTAACAAAATTCTTCCGGTTTTTATATTGAGACGCAGCCCCATCCGAGAAGTAATAAATCTTACTTATACCAGATGCAGAAAAATGGTCTACTAGAAATTGCAAGTTTTTGTTGGAACAAATATACTGCGATTGTATTACGCTGCAAAATTTCCGAAATTATTACGAAACTTTTATGGTGCAAAGTGTTATTGACTCTATAATAAATTACGAAAGGATGAATAGTGAAACGGTGTTTATTGCTTTATGGCACCTTCTAATCGCATAATCTGGATGCGGATGCGTACCACAAGTTCACATATTGTCTTTTGGCAGGTATGCTGTAAGGAACTGAACAGGTATGGCCATTTTTAATGTACGTACCCCGAGCGCCGAGTCTAACATCCGCGCGCCAGTCAAGCGTGGCCCGCACCGCCGGCAGATTGACCGGGCGCGCCCGGCAATAAAAATTTATAACTCGGTCCCCAAGTCGTGTTTCCGAAAACCCTTTGGTGGACATCTGCAAGAGACTTAGAGCAACGGTTAGCATTTTTTTTATCAAAATCGATGATCCCCTTTGGAAACGGCAAGCATTTGTTATAAACTTTTATCATTAACATTTGTTCCAAACGAGTATTTCTCAATGGAGTATTTTTTTTATCAAACTTCAATTCCGTTTCTTCATTTTGGCGCCTGAACGATATTGCTATCTGTAATATTTACCGAGATATAAATTATTGAAAAAAAATTGACCCAAAACTTTGAATCCTTGTAACTCAAAAAAAAATTGTGTTAGCGAGCAACGGATTTTTGCATTTGGATCGGCTCTTTGCAAACTATAGATACAGAAATTTTCATCAAAATCATCGAACATGTGTGAATAAACCTCAACAGTTGACGCGGAATGACCCATAAACTTTTGACTTTTAAATAAAATATCGAAGGCAACGATCGCCGAATCTGAAATGTATTTCAATATGTACCTTGGACCTTTGTTTATCGAAAACTGTTTTCTTTGGAATGGCAAAAATAGTCTAGGTATCGGATAAAGACAATTAACCAGCGACCCGACCGGCCGGGTCCATAGAAGACCATTGCGGGAGAATTTTTTCTGAGAAAACTACTGGTCGTATCGATATGATTGACATTTTGTTTTACTTGGAAAAGGCCGCTCTATGTAACTATATTTTTCGAATGGTTCGTAGATTAATTATTCAATGCAATGTAGATTAATTATTCAAAATATAGGTGACGCGCCCGGCCGGTCGGGTTCCTGGTTGTCTTTATCCGATACCTGGGGCGCGATTCTGGTTCTGGCGCTATCGATAGCGCCGGTCGCTATCTCCGCGTTAGCGCTAGTAGGCGGTAAGGTAGCGCTTCGAGCGAGTCTGGATCGCTAGCGATGGGCGCTAAGTGGCGCCGGGTCGCTAAGTTGGGGCGCTATCTGCGGCTGGAGTTAGCGCCGGTACCGAGGCCCGCGCTACCGAGTTAGCGACCCATTCAGCCGTGTGGAGGGGGAAATCGGACAAGAAATTACGGCGAGAAACTGCTATGAGAGAGCTGTGGCGGCTATTTTTAAAGCATCGCCACTCAGTCTTTTACTGCACTATCGAGCTGTCGATAAAGAAATCTTTGCCCCCTTCCTTTTCCTTTGCAAATTTTTAGTTTTATCCTGCAATATTGTCACAATTAGCACAATAGCCAGGAAGACCTAAAAAACTCTTTTTCCTGAATAGTTTTCGATCGACCAAAACTTCTTTTTACGGTCTTTCTGACTTTTCTATGCTACGCGAGATGTTTTTCAACAATATTAGAATCTTCAAAAACGATGACAGCTGAAAAGTTTATATCACCGTTGAAAAGTAACATATAATATCCCCGTTTTGCGCTTGCACAGTATTAACATATGTATGTTAATTATTTAAACATCTACTTGGCGCTTCTCAACAATTTCAAAATTTCATAAGGCCACTGAGATTCGCATTGGTAAATACTATTCCTCACTGTCTTTCATTTTCGAACGCGCCTGCCATTGAACCCAACCTTGTTCTCTTATATCAAAATTGGCGCGATTAAATAGCCGGCTTATATGATCTAAAGGTGTCTTCAGTGAGCACCTTCAGGCTGAACCCAAGGCACATACTATAGTTCTTAACGACCGTCGCTAAACCCGCCGCTGTAGCGACCGTCGCAAAGTAGCGCCCGAACCAGAATCGCTCTGAGCGATAGCGCCAGCGCTACCAAGCGACCTTAGGCGCTATCGATAGCGCCAGAACCAGAATCGCGCCCCTGGACCACTTTGCCATTCCAAAGAAAACAGTTTTCGATAGACAAAGGTCCAAGGTACATATTGGAATATATTTCAGATTCGGCGATCGTTACCTTCGATATTTTATTTAAAAGTCAAAAGTTTATGCAAGTTTATTGCATTGAATAATTAATCTACGAACCATTCCAAAAATATAGTTAAATAGAACGGCCTTTCCCAAGTAAAACAAAATTTGAATCATATTGATACGACCAATAGTTTCTTCAGAAAATATTTTCCCGCAATGGTCTATTTTCGCCGATGCGCGAAAACGTCGACTTTGGCGGTCTGCATTTTCCAACCAAAGACGAATCTGGGGAAACGATGAGGCAGACTGTAACCAGCGCAAAACATACTATAATAAGGCGTCTCGTCAATACTACATATATGCTTCAATTAACAGAGTTAATGATTGGCAATACTCTCAACAGATCTTCCAGACAATCTTGACACATAATAAAAATATGTGACCACTTAACAATAACGAAAAACATTAATCATTAACAAACAGTTTATGATTTGACATTAGTAATTCAAAAGCTATCCAAGAAGTACAATGCATAAATTACTATAAATGAACCAATTCAGCTATCGTTAACTCATTTGCAATTAACTGAAAAATAGTTATTAAACATCTGTTAAACAATTGCCATCCGTTAAGTTCTGTAACCAGTATCAACCGATGCTATATACCTAATGGCAGGTTTTCATAGAATTTCAATCCTTAATGTTATTTACAGTTTAAACAATTCGTAAATCATTATAAACACATATTAATAATGCACAATAAGGATTGAAACTTATTTTATTGGCAAGCCTGCAACAGGCTCAACATCTGACAAACCTCGTCTCATCTTAACGTCAACTAATTAACAAATTCATTATTTAAGAGGGGCGAACTATTCAGAGGTATAAATACGGGTCGTACAGCCCACAGTTTTCAGTTTGGATTCAACCACGAACTAGCAAGGCTAGAGGAACCCTTCGTGAGTCACAAGTGTTTAGTTGACGTTAAGCTGGAAGGTTTCCGCGTACAGTATTTCGCATCTATTCACAACCTTATCCAGCTCCGCGATCGGCGCGTTATAAAGGTGTCGGCATTGTGAGCCATCGCCAGTTCACAACGTGCAACGACAACTGGTTTAAACACCAGGGCGAAGACAGTGTACCGTTTATAGAAAATAAAACTAGTGTGGATCTAGTCATCAACAGAAATAATTGTTGATCAATTTTCCTAAAACGCCTATCCATCATCCGGCAGCAAGTATTCCTACGAATCAGCCAGGTTTGAAGATAGGAACACGGTCAAACAGATCTAAAGGGAAATAAGGAATTTCCTGATCTGCAGCTGACGGTCACGGACCAAAGAAAATAGAAATAAAATAAACTCTGTGTCGCATTTCCCCGGCGTACCGTCAGCAACCTATAAACTCCTTTCTGGAGATTCTTCTAACGTTCTTGGACGTACTAACCAAGTGGCGACCGGGTCGAGCTTGCGAATGACCGCGATCCCGAACTCAACGTGCTACGACTAGACGAAGAGCGGTGACTGAGACGAAAGTCCAGTACTAACACCCACTGCCTCGTAAGGTAGCGGCTGAGCGGTCACAAGACCCCCCCTTATGTCACCTCAGGAATAACATACTGAATTTTCAGTAAAATCCCTGACATCACCAAAATCCAGCTTCTCAGTTGGCGTGGAATGACCCAGCTATATTAAGGGGCTAGGCTAGGCACGTGACTTTTAGCGAGTTGACCGTTCGCTGTGTTACCTACAGAATTTCACGGGCCAGATGGAGCTGCTCGTGATGTCTATCGCATGATCCAGCCTACAAATGTGTGTATCAGCTCTCACACATTCATATGTTCATCTGTTTTGATCCCCCTTTTTTGCGGCACTCGTTTATCGCTTTTACGATCTTGAACTCAGGAGCTCCCAGCTCCCGAGGTTCCGAGACCGAGTCCGAGCCGAGTCGCAAGTACGCATACTATATACGTATAGTATGTACGTATGCTATACTATAGCATATTATACTATATATGGCGATCGGTGTGTCCCTGTTTCCTTTTGACTGTAATTACACTGTCTCACATTATACGCATGTTATGTATATGTCTATTGCCAAAAGTATCGCAATACATAGAATTCATTGAATGCCGATTTTAGAAAAAGATAAAGTAAAAGAAAAAGCAAGAAATATAAAACGAGACGCGCATTGCGATTCTGCTCTATGTCTGTAATTACATTTTGGACAACCAAGTATTTATGGAAGGCAGCAACTATCCTGTTTTATATTATACAATTCTGTCCAAAACGTGGCATTATTACTATTTAAACTGTTTTTAGTATGGCATGAATATATGAGTTTGATGGAAAACGAATATGACCTGACAAAATCTTATAGATTATGATTTGAATGATTCGTATGACGTACATAATTTCCTACAAAATCAATACCTTTTTTTATGAAATATATTACTCTACGTGTAGAGATCGAAACTGTAGCCGACTAGCCGTAGCTGTTACATTTTTTCTAATAAATGGTGTTTGCAGTCTTTTTTCGGAAAGAAAACACGCAATGAGAACAGTTCAAGTAGTGCCTCAGTATGGCAAAGAGATTCGAATAGTAAGTAATGAGTTCGATTCCCAGTGTGAGATGTGTTACGACAGTTTCTATAGATATGCAGGACAAATAATACACGTCTATGCACTGGGAATGCATAGTAATTCTGTTGAGGAGGAGGAATGCTATCATACGTCTGTGCTAGGAAATTAGGGTGTACGTATGTATTTGAGCTATGGGAAATATTTCTATTTTGTAAAAACAAATACAAGACTGCATTTTTAAAAATCCAGAAAATAAAATATTATGCCACTTCAACTTGAGTGAGTTCATATTTGCACAATAATTTGAGGCTTATAAACCTTAAAAACTATAAAGGCATCTACCAGTGCTCACACGTATCTTTGTATTGAAATATTAGTTCTACGTAACAGTCCTCTGATTCTAGTATCAGATTTAGCAAAACCAAGGATGCTTGATATATTACCTCCATTCATATATTTTTGACAGTGAAGCATTCAATACAATGAAGAGTACTTTGGCAAAAAGTATGCACAACTCTATTTCATTCCAGTTTATACTATAATGATAAAAGTAACTATGAAATAGTAGATCTCGTTTAGACAATCCATTTCACAAAAATCATTTGCAAAGAACTGTTACACAAATCTAAATGCTTCAATTCAAAGATATGTTTGCGGACCTATAACTACCTTTTGGTTACTAAGATTCAAAAGCCTCACATTATTGAAAAAATGTCTATTGATCCAAACTCAAACAGCTGTATTTACCAAGCATTTGATTGTTGAGTCCAACTTTTTGGAAACATACAAGAACTGGAAAATCAACTGTTCATGATCATTTTATATGTAGAGTCAAAAACAACATAGTTATGTAGGCTCTCAGTCATAGTAGGAACTGCCCAAATTATTACAACAGCATTAGAATATTTAAACAACAAGACACTTCATTTGGTAAAGACATTGGAAAATTGTTGCACTATTTACTAGAATCCGATAGATCCCACAGCTGAAAAACATAAGTACAAGGGTAGGGCATTCCTGTAAAATCATATTTCTGGGAAGTATATCTGCATCGCGTGTATGCCTAACCCCAGAACTTGCTGTCAAAGCTGTCAAACAGCACAGAGTAGCCTTCTTACTCAGGTGCCGCGTCGAAGGCGCTGGCTGAACTAAAGTACTCACTTATATCGATCTACATATCGACAATATGGCGATAGAGCATCACGAAGCAACGGTCCAGGGCTCGCGTCTTTTCTTACTTATGAGAAAGTATTTTAGGTTGTAAAAGCTTGCAATCGGTACAAAACAGTTCTATCAAAGCGGCGGTGGTGTTAGTTTTCGAAACAAAACTGTTATAGTGTCATAAAAACACACGAGAAAAAGGTCTCCGTCGTAGCGGTTTGGGCCACATTTGGGACATTAGAATTACTAAAAAACAACATAATCTCATAAGACCACTGACACCACCGCCTTTATTGAACTTTTCTCTTTCGATTGACACCTTTCACAACCCAAAATCATTTCATATAAGCGAGAAAGAAGTGAAACCCTGAACCCATATTTCGGCCGAATTTTGCCGGTAACACAGCGACTCTGCAGTACCGCGACGACCGGAGTCTAGCCCCTTAAGTGGTTCTTAGCCTATACATTTGACAAGTTGTACACTTATCATATGTGTTGAATGAAGAGAGAATGTATAATTTAAGCGAAGGCCTCCAAATTTGTTCGACAAATATGAATTGCCAGTAGATAGCATGCCTTTGAATTCCATATAATTAAGACCAACGCTTCGTATGTTACATTATACAGATATGTTGAACCTTCCTCGTATTTGTCACATTGTTGAAGTATTAAACTTGTCAAATGGGTAATAACAAATTATATTTTTATTTTACCGATTAACTAACAAAAAGAACTGATATCCCCCCAAAACCATTAAAATAAAAAATAACGCCAAGTAGTCCCCCGCCATCCTGCCCCCCCCCCCCCCAACCCACCAACCTTGTCAAAATCATTTAAAAATTACCAAAAACAGAAATGGATATCATTGCTAAACGAAAGCCAAGTTATAATTCAGACATAACTAATAACATACAAGAAAGCCAAGTTTTCATTCAAAGATACCTCGAATTAACTGGCATTAGCAATTAACAATAAATTCACAATAAATTAGCGATTAACAATAATAAAAAAAACTTGGCGTGTGCGAACTTCATTCAAGGCACTTGCTTTGGTAATATTGCTGGCAAACTTTGAAAGAAATATATTCGAAACGAATTGAGAACCTTCTTTTCGGTGTAGTATCAGGAGACTCGGTAGAGTCTCGCGCCAAGTAGTAGTTATATATATAGTACAGCGCGCGACCACTGTATACGACTTTATTTGTCTGCTTCCAAACTGTATCTGAGGGTATGCGCTTCGAATCAGGCCCGATACGAGTTAGGCTTCAAGGGGAGGGGGTCGGTTCCCCCCACACGCAGTTCGTCGTCCTTATCACAGTGTCCCTCCCGCGGCCTTACCAAGGGTTAGCCTAGCGGCCCCGGTTTGACCATAAGGTCTCCCCGCGCACACGGGACCTTCAAAACCCGGGAAGTTTTACCTTCCCTAAATCTCGGCCTCAGGTAGAAGCGAACCTCCACCTGAGCACGAATGGCTTATAGGCCACGACACGTTTTCACGTTACCGCGCACTAGGGGTGCTCGGCCAGCGGGAGTCACGACTTCTATAAACCATCCCAACTCGCCCTTATTCTCTGCGCATCCCCTTTACAATATGTTGTTTACAACGCTCATCCCAAATACAACCATAAATACATTATCGTAAATACAAATGTGGATCCTTACAGCAGAAACACAATCCCGCCGCTCACTCGTACAATACTCGCAAACCTTATCCTACTCTACTTCAATCGCAAACAATAACTTCTGTGCGGCACAACCACCGAGGATACTTATCCCGAAGTATAGCGGTTTTCGTCCGCTATAAAACTTTCACCTCGATTTATGAAAAAGTTACTGCTCCGCGGATTTATTTCTAAATTTTGTATTTCATCGCTGAGTTTTCTGAATCCAACGAGCCAAGAATCAAGCGTAATCGGTTCAGTTGTTCAGGAGATATGAATTTCTCCTGCTTATTTTACTCGTGGAAAAGGCAAGGCGGATTAAGAGTCATAGGATTCCACAATTCCTAAAAATGTGGCTTTCACTTTTTTCACACCAGTTGGTACCACTTTGAAATATCGTATTTACGTTACCGATCTATAATCTGTAATCTGTGTCATACCGACACAATGGTTAAGCCGGTTATGCCATGGTTGTTTATGTCCCATAATGGTTATATGACAAAGTCTGATTTTATTATTTGTTCCAAATTCCATGCTTTATGTAGTGAATAAAAGAGTTATACTGTCCTTGCCCCTGTCCCTGTGATCTTGTCGTTATTAAGAATTATGAAATGTTAAAAGTGCTAAGTGCGTAACTCACAAGTCCCTGTTTTGGTAAACGAGTGCTGATTACCAATAGTTAAAATTATCAAGTGTGTAGCATATCAATCTTTTAAGCAATATTAGCAATTATTTACAATTCAAGGGAATGGTAGCTATTGGTAATCAGTACTTGCTTAGACTAATTTCAGTACTTTAGGTTTGCACTCCATCAGCTTGGCACTTGACAGTCAGGATACTTCAAAACTAGACTGCGAATGAGAGAGCCTGCATATATAGCTCATTGAATATAATTTGTAAAGTGTTAAGGCAAATCATTTACAATTGCAATACATTCTTGCTATTGGCAATCTCTGTTTTGCTACTCTGAGTCATTGCTTGACTTAACGCTTTATAATTATAATATATAAACCAAGCAGAGTGCTCATACGCAGTCTAATTTAATAGTATCTTGACAGTCAAGTTCATCGCTCAAGGAACACTTCAGCTAAAGAACTTAAATGATGTAAGCAAGCAATAATTACCAATCATGTGTCATTTAGCGATATACTAGCTATTGGTAATCAGTACTTGTTTAACAAGTTTTATTATATTAGATTATGCGCTCCCTGAGCTACGCATTTGGGTGTCAAGATAAACCTATATTAGAGTGCGTATGAGGGTATAGCTTATCTAATTTGCAATTTAAATGCATCCTAGCTATTGGTAATTTTTCTTTTGCTAATGTGAATTTGTCAAGTGCAAAGTATATTATCTAAGGAATCTATATTCTCACATTCAGCTCAATTTCTTAGATCTCCTCCTATGTGCATGATTAAGTTATAAATACATTGTAACATTAAAGTTACATTATAACATAAGCATGCACATAGGTGATGGTGCATATTTGAACAGAAATGGGACTTGACATTTTAATAAAATTTTACTTTGAAATTTATTAATTAAACCATTGATAAATACTTAGAATTTTTATTGTCTTTATTGTTAAGCATTAACTAACGAAAAGGCATGAAATCCGTCCAAAAACATTAAAATGTAAGAAAATGCGCCAAGTAGCAGTTGGATTTCCCCACCAAAAATATAACAAATGTAATATATAATGAAATATAACAAAAAGATAATAGATATCATACAAGAAAGCCAAGTTTTCATTCAAAGATACCTCGATTTAATTCGCATTAGCAATTAATAATAAATTAACAATAAATTAGCGATTAACAATAAAAAAAACTTCGCGTGTCGCGCTTCATTGCGAGGTAAAAAGACAATGGGAAACTGATTCAAACCCAAAACTGACTTTACTATAAGAATTTAATGTCTTTACATTTTTTTTAGTAATATTACCAGAGCAAGTGCCTCACAATGACGCGCGCACACGCCAAGTTTTTCTTATTATTGATAATCGCTAATTTATTGTGTATTTATTGTTAATTGCTAATGCGAGTTAATTCGATGTATCTTTGAATGAAAACTTGGCTTTCTTGTATGTTATTAGTTATATCTGAATTATAACTTGGCTTTCGTTTACCGATGATATCCATTTCTGTTTTTGGTAATTTTTAAACGATTTTGACAAGGTTGGCGGGTTCGGCGGCCGGGATGACGGGGGGGGGGGGTACTCTTTTCCTAGTAACATGCATATGTAGAGTACAAATCTGAATCTTGCAACTTAAATTGTTCAACCAAATTGATAAACAAATTCTTGAAAATCCTAGAGGTATGTTCTGAAGTCCGTCGGAAGCCAACCGCGGCGTCAGATTTCAATTTTACCAACATTTGTTATAAACAAATTATGAACCATTACAGAATGGCATACAACATATGTATAGATAGATATGACCCCGAGAATAGCTTTTCTGAAGCTTCTAATTAGATTCATTAATAATTACCCCCGTGGTGGCCTGAACAACAATTATTGTCATTATATGGTTAAGATATACTGTACATATAACCAACCATCCCATCGATCGTTCGATCGTCGACTAAATGAGGAACAGTCAGCTTGCACCCCTGATGTGCAGCGCTCAGCTCTGCTAGCGAAAGGAATGTTAGGTGGACATTTAAGGAATCTGAAAGATAAACGCAAACCTGACTTCCTAAAACTCTTAACTTTACTCGCCAGAAAATACGCATGAGAAATTCATATCTTCTCAACCACTGAACCGATTTTCTTATTTGTTGGCTCGTTGGATTCAGGAAAATCAACGAAACTAGGTTTAATTCATAAGTTACGCTTTCGACTGTAACTGTTCTAATAATCAAAGTGAAAGTTTCAAAGGGGTCGAAAATCACGTTGGTTCGGGATAATGAGCCTCCGCTATCTCGCGCTACTACTAATTGACGCGAAACTCTACCGAGTCTCCTGATTGAAATGTAAACGTAAGATTTATTAGGATTTCATATTATAGTAAAGTCAATGTTAGTTTTAAATTAGTTTCTCATTGGTTTCTTACCTCGCAATGAAGCGCGCAGGCGCCAAGTTTTTTTAATTTTGTGAACCGCTAATTTATTGTTACTTTATTGTTAGTTGCAATAAATGAAACGTGAGGTTATGATTCAACGGCAAGTGAATCGGACAGCTTGAAATGCTGCAACTGTGTTATTCTAACAGAAAGACGGTCAAATCCGTCAGGTCGAATCCTATGTCCATTTTTTGTATAAGTTCGTAAACGAGTGTACAACACTTTCCTAAAATTTCAATTGTCATGAGAAATTGTATAGATTTTTCAAAAATAATCTAAAAGATTTCACCAATTCAATGATGCTTAAGAACACCGTCCGTTATTTTGGAATATTAGGTCTGCCCCCTGGGTATCAGGAGAGTAGGTAGAGTTTCGCGCTAAGTAGTAGCATAACTAACAAAAAAACGTGAAATTCTTTCAAAAACAACTTTCCTCCGCAAAATTGGTTTTTGATTTCGTTTTCTAAAACAGATATAGTTAGATTCCCCCCAGAAATGTCTTATATCCATTAAAACTCCCAAAAAGATATAACAAACGAGATATAGATGTCATACATGAAAGCCAAGTTTTCATTCAAAGGAGATCATTTTTACCCGAGATCGAAAAGAAGGAAGTTCTCGTAGTTCTTCGCATATATATTTCTTTAATAGTTTTTTTAGCAATATTACCAGAGCAAGTGCTTCAAGTGAGGCGCGCACACGACAAATGTTTCTTTTGTTAATCGCTAATTTATTGTTAACTGCTAATGCAAGTTAAATCCCGGTATCTTTGAATGAAAACTCGGCTTTCCTGTATAATCTATATCTTTTTAGGAGTTCTAATGAATTAATAGATTCGGTACAATCTCACGTTAAATAGTAATATATATGTTACGGCGCGCGACTGTCGAGGATACTTATCTCGAAGTGTAGCGGTTTTCTTTCGCTATAAAACTTTCACCTCGATTTATGAAAAATTTACAGCTCCAAGGATTTATTTCTGAATTTTGTATTTCAACGCTGATTTTTCTGAATCCAATGAGCTAAGATTAAAGATTTGACAATTCCTAAAAATGTAGCTTTTACTTTTCGCACACGAGCTGGCAGCACTCCGAAATGCTGCGGGCTGCAAAGACAATATAGTTGTGTCATGTTTACGTTACCGTCACATTGGGTAAAATAGTTGGGCCTCGACAGTCAATCGCTCGCCGAAGGAACTGTTAACTTCGCTTTGAATACTTTTGGTGGGCTAGACTACTTGGCGTTTTTTTCATTTTAATGGTTCTGGGGGGATTTCAATTCTTTTTATTAGTTAATCGGTAAAATAAAAATATAATTTATTATTACCCATTTGACAAGTTTAATACTTCAACAATGTGACAAATAGGAGGAAGGTACAGCTTATCTGTATAATGTAACATACGAAGCGTTGGTCTTAACTATATGCAATTCAAGGGCATGCTATTTATTGGCAACTCATATGTATTTGTCCAACAAATTTGTAGTCCTTCACTTAAATTATACATTCTCTCTTCATTCAACACATGTGAAAAGTGTACAACTTGTCAAATGTGTAGACTAAGAACCACTTAAGCGACAGGCTTGAAACTTGATGAGCAGTACTGATTTTCCACGACTAGTATGTCCCTAAATTAATATTACGATTAGGCTCAATACTTAATAAGTTCTATTAATTCTCTTATTCAACACATTTGTAGTGTCAAATTCGACAAGGGCGTACCTAAGAACCAGTTCGGTTATAGATTTCAAATTTGCTGAACAGATACATAATTCAAAACTACAGAAGTGAAAGATCTAAAGTTTAGTGAGCAAATACTGATTACTTGGAAGGTTCGTAGATCAGAAATCATTTACAACCAAAGACCTGAAGTAGCACTTAATTAACAAATTGTTGCTTTTTCATTTAAGTGGGTCCTGGTTATGCATTTGGCAACTTTGGTAGTCTGCAATTGTATTGAATAAGAGAATATTGCTTATCAGTGTTAGAATTTGAGTAGGGATGAGTTCAATCATTCTCATAAAGCTGTACTAATAAGAGAATAAAACTGTTACATTAATGTAACCTGACAAATTTGTCAGATATCTTCGCGTCAGATATTCCTGTCATAAAATAGCCTACAGAACCAAGCACTCGAACGTCAAGGAAATAAGACATCTACCCAACTTGTCTTAGTTAGTCTCTTTCTAATGTCTATCTTCTCTCTTTAACATCATCTCACATCTGCCTTCTCTCTCTAACATAACATCATCTCACAGCTAGAAATATATGAACGTTCTGCCACCTAGCGTGGAAAATATGTGATGGACATTTTTGGTCTGAGTCTTCTTCTAAATCGTTTTCGCTCGAGAAAATAACAGGAGGAAATTCATATCTCTTGAACGCATGGGCCAATTTTCTTGCTCTTTAGCTTATTGGATTCAGAAAAATAACTTAGGCTGTGCTTAATTCATAAGTTATGCCTGCAAGCTGTAACTTTTTCGGAAATCGAGGTGAAAGTTTTATATCGATCGAAAACCGCTACGCGTCGGGATAAGTAGCCTCGGCGTCTCGCGCTGTATAGCTATAGCTAACTTCTGGGCGCAAGACTCTACCGAGTCTCCTGATTCTGTGTCGCATTTCCCCGGGGTACCATCAGCAACCTACAAACTCCTTTCTAGAGATTTTTTCAACGTTCTTGGACGTACAAACCAAGTGGCGACCGGGTCGAGCTTGCGAATGACCGCGAACCCAAACTCAACGTACTATGACTAGACGAAGAGCGGTGACTGATACGAAAGTCTAGTACTAACACTCACTGCCTCGTAAGATAGCGGATGAGCGGTGTCAAGACTACCACTTGATATTGACAGCTGTGTTAGCTCCGAAAGGGGAGATATTTTTTTCGGTAAATATCCAGAAGTGCTCCTTCCGAGAAATTGAAGAAAATTGCTATGTGTCATGGTGGAAATGAACTCACGGGCATTCAAGAGAATTATTCATTGTGGGGGAACACCATAAAATCCCATAGAACCAAAAAAATTCACCATAAAATTATGCACACCCAATCTGGTATATCTCATTAGAGGTTTGAATAATCGGTTAGGACTCAACATTAAACCACTCAAGCACATTCGGAGTTGGATTGTTTTAATCAGCAACGTTTCGTTCAACATGTATGTAAGTGTCATAAGCATCTTTCAACATAGAAAAGAATACATGCAACCGCCTCGTGTGGTCAGGGTAAGAGCGTCGAAATAAAAATTCTGCTATATAGCCTGTCATGTTGGTATCGCTTCGACCATACTTAGGAATTAAACCGCGAGCATCACGCCATTGTAGGTGTACAATAAATTGTAGGTGTGGTTGACGGTTGCAGGTTGAAATCCTAAAAAAAGTGAATCATGTGCCTAAGTTGCTTTGTACAAGTTGGGGTTGTTCTATTTGCCAATGTTTATCATAATATCACCCTCTTTATTTAAACAGTCGTACGCCCTCCAACAATCTGATTTAATGGTTGTCCCAGGTATTATTTTCCTTTTTATAACTGCCAACAATATTTCTGCAAATCTATTCGGCACAATTTCAACGAAAACACGTTTCGAATCTCTCTCTAACCCCTCCAAATATCCAACGGCCATCTATTATTCGGCCTTTGTGGTATTTACGTTTGCCGAATTTGGATTCGTCTGTTTCCACGGTTTTACCCGGACCACCTATTTGTGTGGATTGATAAGATATTGCCCAGAACTCAAGGGTTTCTCGTATGAAAGTACTCCAATCGCTAACTGTGGAGCCACCCATGTCGAATTCAGTCATCAGATAGTTTTGATGAGGTGGATTCAGCAATAAATATTGGGCAATAAATGCGCAGCAACTGTCAATAGACAGGTGTGCATTTTGAAACCAAGTGTTTGTTCGCCACGATTGAGAAAAACTACATTTAACACGCACAACTTTATGGCCTCTTTTAATATTTTACACACGCTGACATCTCCATGTCAGTTTCTTTTTCGAAAACGTAGAATCCCGGTCACAAGTCGTACATTTCACTGCACTCCAGATTGCACCATGAGATCTCAGAAATTCAATACATTTTTCGGCATTTTCGAATAAAATAATACTCTGCCGCATATTGATATTACAACCGTCGCACTTCATTGTCACTTAGCCGATATCTATCTGAGCGAGAAACTGAGCGGGATAAACTCGGAATATAATGCCGAGGTGTTCTCGGCATCCACGCACAGTACATTTGTATATACATATATTCTTATTATACTATGCGCCTCTCTATTCGACACTCCATGTATAGTATTAATATACACCAGACAAATAATGAAAATTCATTATCGGATCACAAACGTTATATTCAAACTTCACTTCATGGGGTTTTATGGGGTGTTCCCCTAATTTGAATAAATCTATTTGATGAAAAATAACGCATGTCCTTTATATCATACATCATAAACAATTTTCATATGAATTTCATGGGGTTTTATTCGTATGGGGTTTTATGGTCTTCCCCCAATGTGAGTAACTCTCTTTATTGGTGATTAATGCATTTCATGCAATAAAAATACAAAATTTCTTCTTTTTCACAGAAGGAGCACTTCTGTATATTAACCTTTTTTTTCTACTTTCTAGCATATTTATGTGATGCCCATTTCGAAGTCTATTCACATTTTCCAACAAATATTTTTTGATTGTAAATGTTTCTGGCTAATGTTTCATTTTAATGGATTTGTGCTTTGACTTCAATAGCAATATCTCGTTGCTGTAAGAGCCTACCACTTCTAACTTTTTTGTAAGAGGATGCGGAAGAGGGGGGAGGGGGGGGGGGACTTGGTTCTGCATAATAATTGTGAGCCGATTCCACTTAATAATAATCGTAAGGATGGGGAAAGTTTTGAATAATAATAATAATGTAACGTACCGTAAACGTAATTGTCAGGATGAACTGCGAACTTTATTTAGCAACTTCGATCTGCTGTCCTCGACGGCCAATGAGTAACTCTCTTGGCTTTGAGGGCTGCGAGCTTCGATCATCACTTGTATACCAAGTAACGCAGGCTCTCCCAGAAATCCGTCTGGACCGTTGACGGTTTTCTTAAAGGACGTATGCACCCGCACTCGCCCCTCGGTCATAAGTACAGGCCGATATATATATACTATTACATTGCCTAGTTTACTTTTATTTATAGTGAGAATAACATTTTTGAACTTACAAGTAATCATTAAAAAGCGTAATATCTTATCCTTTTGCTTACCAAGTTTTGGTAACTCCTTCCTGTTCACTCTATTATGTTACTGTCTAAAGTAGTTCTTTTTGCTAGTAATTTTATCAGCAGAAGTATACAAGTACCAAAATTTCCTGCCATGTGATTTACGTGTCGATATTAAATCAACTGAAATAAGTAAAACTAACAATAAGCTATTCATTTCAGCCCTCATACAGTAGTAGTTAATTTTTCTTATGGGAAATATGAACTGGCGAATTTTCGAAAACGAGGCGGTACTTTAAAATTTCGAGTTACATATTATAAATTATATATGGTATAAATGATACATTATGAATGAATATCATACTTATGCGTTTTGTTGACAGATGCTGAAAGTCCGAAGGTCACTGACGGAAATACTTTTGGAGGTAACAAATGAAGAAATTGGTGTGGTTTGCCGAGATGTTTGGAATCACGCACGAATGAAAGGTATCCTATATGCACACGGTAGAGCCATTCTAACTGTAATCGCCGTGTTTATTCTTTGTGGAATATACAGTTGAAAGTATTAAATTAAAACGCCTTCCTTCATAATCCGTATTTTCGATACTTCTTAGGCACGGTATTTATAATCGTAGAATAATATTTTTTTTTTTATAAATTATCAGATGCAATTTTACTTTCATTAGTTAAAGTGTCAGATGGTACGACCAGTACCTCTTGTTCTCGAGTGTTCTACTACTAGAGGCATCTTGCTGATCATAGGATGCAAATAAAGTTGACCATTATATTATAAGTTTACTTTACGAGGCGATGACCGGATCGAGCCGGACAGTGTTTGGACAAAATACATACTGATGGAATATGGATTGACAGTTATTATTATTAGAAATGGGGAGATTAATAGTTGAGCGATGCAGGTAGTAGAGTGATGTTTCCAATTCGTGAACATAAGTTCGATTCCCAGTTTATTATCCTTATTTTACATTTCTCATCTTTTCGCTTACTGTTAATCAATTTTACGTAATCAGGAGGTTCGGCGGTCTCGCGTCTAATAGTAGCGAGACAGCCGAGGCTACTTATCCTGAAAAAGATTCGAAAGAAAAATGTCCATCACATATTTTCCACGCTAGGTGGCAGAACGTAATGGAGCTATGAGATGATGTTAGAGAGAAAAAAAAATATATAGAAAATGACTAACTAACACAAGATGGCCACGTTTTTATGTATTTGACGTTCGGATGCTTGGTTATGTGGGTTATTATGTGACAATACTATGTGAGGGTAATACCGTCCAAAAACATTAAAATGTAAGAAACTGCGCCAAGTAGCAGTTGGATTTCCCCCAAAATTGAAATATAACAAAAAAGATAATAGATATCATACAAGAAAGCCAAGTTTTCATTCAAAGATACCTCGATTTAATTCGCATTAGCAATTAATAATAAATTAATAATAAATTAGTGATTAAGAATACAAAAAACTTGGCGTGTGCGCGCTTAATTGCGAAGTAAAAAGACAATGGGAAACTGATTCAAACCTGAAACTGACTTTACCACAATTTAATTTCTTTAAAAGTTTTTTAGCAATAGTACCAAAGCAAGTGCCTCGAATGAAGGGCGCACACGCCAATTTTTTTTATTGTTAATCGCTAATTTATTGTTAATTTATTATTAATTGCTAATGCGAATTAAATCGAGGTATCTTTGAATGAAAACTTGGCTTTCTTGTATGATATCTATTATCTTTTTTGTTATATTACAATTTTGAGGGAAATCCAGCTGCTACTTGGCGCATTTTTTTACATTTTAATGTTTTTGAACGGATTTCATGTCTTTTTGTTAGTTAATGCTTAACAATAAAGACCATAAAATTTCTAATTATTTATCAATGGTTTAATTAATAAATTTAAAAGAAGAATTTTATTAAAATGTCAAGTCTCATTTCAGTTCAAATATGCACCATCACCTATGTGCATGTTTATGTACTAATGTAACTTTAATGTTGCAATGTATTTATAATTTAATCATGCACATAGGAGGAGATCTAAGAAATTGAGCTGAATGTCAGAATATAGATTCCCTACATCATATAGCTTGCACTTAACAAATTCATTATTCCAAAGTTAAACAGTATGAGATTTACAGCTTGCCTAATATAATTTAAAATTGTAACTTTAGTCTGTTGGAAGTTAGAAGCATGCTAGTAATTGGTAATAATTACCACCTGTTTACTGATTCCCAATAGCTAGGAGGCATTTAAATTGCAGATTAGATGAGCTATACCCTCATACGCACTTTAACTTTGGTATATCTTCAGTGCCAAATGCATAGGTCACGGAGCACACAATCTAAAGTAATGAAATTTGCTAAACAAGTACTGATTATCAACAGCTATTATATCTTTAAATGACATATGATTGATAATTAGTACTTGCTTACATCATTTTAGTTGTTCAGCTGAAGCGTTCCTTGAACAATGAACTTGACAGTCAAGATACAACTAAATTAGACAGCGTATGACCATTTTGCTTGGTTTATATATTATAATTGTAAAGCGTAAATCAAACAATGATTCAGATTAGCAAAAGAGAGATTCCCAATAGTTAGAATTTGACTTAATACTTTACAAGTTATATTTGATAAGCTATATATGCAAGCTCTCTCATTCTCAGTCTAGTTTTTTTATGTATCCTGACTATCAAATGCCTAGCTGATGGAGTGCAAACCTAAAGTGCTAAAATTAGTTTACGTAAGCAAGTATTGATTACCAATAGCTAGCATTCCCTTAAATTGTAAATAATTGCTAACTAATTATTGGTTAAAAGATTCATATGCTAGACACTTGAGAATTTTAGCTATTGATAATGAGCACTCGTTTACCAAATACAGTGAACAGTGATTTGTGAACTTTTGACATTTCATAATTCTCAATAGTCACAAGATCACAGAGACACGGGCAAGGATAGTATGCTCTTTTATTAACTAAATAAAGAATTGAACCTGAAAAACAAATAATAAAAATAAAATCGGACTGTATCACATAACCAGCCATGGCATAATCGGCTTAAGGTACCACATACAAGTAAAATGTTGAAAAATGGTTAAAAATATCGTATTTTTTTCTTACACATGATTTTTTTTCTCAAAAAATTATTAGATACATATTTAAGTATACATAGCAAGCTATGTATCCTGTAAATTTCATTACGATACTTGCAGTGGTTAGCGCGCCACAGCAACTTTCGTGATGTTATAATCAGAGAAACATGCCTTGCGGTGACCAGTCTAGCTCTACGATTTTTTATCTGAAACGGTTCACAATTTTTTTTTAGTTAGAAGACAGATAACCCTACCGCACTACGGAAATGGATTTTTTTAATTTCAGTTTTAGCCGAACATATCACTGTTTATAATCATCAGGCCAAGTTTTGTTATAAAATTGAGAACTATATATTAATGCAGAAAAAAAAACTGGGATGGATATTTGAAAAATGCTTCGTAGTGCAGTAGGGTTATCTGTCTTCTAAATAAAAAAAAATTATGATTCGTTTCAGGTAAAAATGGTGGAGCTAGACTGGTGACCGCAAAGCATGTTTCACTGACTATGACATCACGAAAGTTGTTGTGCCGCGCTAACCACTGCAAATATCGTATTGAAATTTACAGGATATATAGCTTGCAATGTGTACTTAAATATGTGCATAATACATTTTTGAAACAAAAATTGATGTGTAAGAAAAAAAAATACGTGATTTCGAACCAGTTTTCAATATTTTACTTGTATATGGTATCTTAACCAATGTGTCGATAACGTAAACACGACACAGCCATATTATCTCCGCAGCCCGCAGCATTTCGGATTGCTGCCATCTCGTATGAAAAAAAAATATTTAAAAAAAAATGTGACCGACTTCGAAAACTGACAGAATTCCAGAGAGCTGAAAACTAAAAGAGCTGAAAAGTAAAAAACAAGCAACACAAAAAATGCCCTGAAAAGTAAAAAATAACTTCTGGTTGTCATGGATACAGAAATTTGCATTAAGCCTAAATATTCTGCAACTTTTTGGAGGCGGCGCAAATATAAGTAAAATATTACTGGCAATCGTGTGTCTTACCCGCACTTATCCGCATTTTCTTTCTTAGAAAATCTATCTTTCGTGCTTACTCACTCTTGCTTTCGTACTCTTCCTCCCGCTTCTCAATCGCTCTCTCTCTCTCTCTTTCGATCTATCTCTATCCTTATATATCTACCTGTCCAACCACAGGATGACTTTAATGATTGACGAAGACAAAATGGTACACAGGAGAGTAACGATAGTTCTATTGCCTGCAGTCTGTTATACGTATATGCGTATTTGCTAGATTAACCTACACTTATGAGATGTCGGAATTGTTCGGAATTGTCGAATACCAGACCAGTTAATGTTAACAATATTAGCATATTCGATAGGGTATACTTCGCCCCTTCAATTTGTAGATATATATGTACATAGAGACCACGAGTATTTTCAGATACGAGTGTGAGGATTTCGTGACGTTTGTAATATTTTACTTATATTTGCGCCGCCTCCGAAAAGTTGCAGAATATTTAGGCTTAATGCAAATTTCCTCTATAAGATAGGTATGGTTTCATCAAGATCGGTCCATCCATCTCGGAAATATCGCCGGACAAACGAAATTTGTAGTAGAAACGCGAAATCAGCGAAAAATTCGGTTTTTATGCAATAACAATGGTTAGCGTTAAACAATTTCGACAAAATTTATATTGGGACCAAGCCGTGAGCATCCTCTATAAGATAGGCAAGGTTTCATCAAGATCGGTCCATCCATCTCGGAAATATCGCCGGACAAACGAAATTTGTAGTAGAAATGTGAAATCAGCGCGAAATTTGGTTTTTAAGCAATAACAATGGTTAATGTTACACAATTTCGACAAAATTTATATTGGGACCAAGCTGTGAGCATCCTCTATAAGATAGGTATGGTTTCATCAACATCGGTCCATCCATCTCGGAAATATCGCCGGACAAACGAAATTTGTAGTAGAAACTCGAAATCAGCGAAAAATTCGGTTTTTATGCAATAACAATCGTTAGCGTTAAACAATTTCGAAAAAATTTATAATGGGACCAAACTGTGAGCATCCTCTATAAGATAGGTATGGTTTCATCCCGATCGGTCGACCCATCTCAGAGTTCTCGCCGGACAAACATTAAAAAAAAAAAAAAAAAAAAAAAAAAAAAAAATTATATATAGCGGTCGAATTGAGTACCTCCTCCTTTTCGAAGTCGGTAAAAAGTGAAAGTTACATTTTTGAGAATTCTGCATGAATCCCATGACTCTTAATCCGCCTTGCCTTTACTACGAGAAAAATAAGGAGGTGAAATTCATATCTCGTGAACGACTGAACCGATTCACTTGATTCTTGGCTCATTCGATTCAGAAAAATCAACGAAAAAATACAAAATTCAGAAATAAATCCTTGGAGGTGCAACTTTTCCATAAATCGAGGTGAAAGTTTTACAGCAGACGATAACCGCTACACTTCGAGATAAGTATCCTCGGTAGTCGCGCGCCGTACTACTACTTGGCGCGAGACTCTACCGAGTCTCCTGATAACATATGAAATAAAACTTCAATAGTGAAGGGTCTTATCAAGGAGGTTGGTGCCGTCATTGGTGCCGGGGGTAAGAGGGGAACATGTGAGCTCCTGACACAAAATTGTGAGGCCTTGTCAAACTACAATAAAACCAATTTTTGTGTAAGAAGAATCAATTTGCAATAAAGCTTATACTATGTCCCACCTCATTTTATAAGTTACTTTTATTTTTATACTCGCTATCACGTTATTTCTACAAATGAAATTATTTCCCTTTCACTCTCTGCTCAAATTCTCCCGAACCGGACAGACGAAGCCTTTGAAACTTAGCCTGATTGTTCGTAAATGTCTCATTTACCACATGAAATGTTTTATATTGACGTGTCATTATTGTATCATATATTTTTAAGCCATAAATGGTAATCTCTGCTATCGTCGCCATAAGAGCCCATGTATAAGAATGGATCTTTGGACATTGATTACTCGAAAACTGTACAGACAAATAAGTTGAAATTTTGAAGAGAGATGTAGTGACTATTGACTACCATTCTATGTAAATTTCAGACCGATCTCATTATTTTCATTTTCGGCACCAACCTCCTTGATTGAACTATGCATCTGGCTAATTTAACAGTTCGATTGTCTTATTCTGTACAAAATAGAACTGTCTAACTTGTGAGATGCATAGTTCGAATACCATGAACGCGACAGATCTGAAGCTTTCTGAGCTAAAACCGATTATTATCAGTAGTTAGTACAACGTTCGAGTTCTAACACAGATAAGCAATATCCTCTTATTCAATACAATTATAGATTACCAAAGTTGCCAAGTGCGTAACCAGAACCTACTTAAACGAAAGTGCTAAAATTTGTTAAGTAAGTACTGCTTCAGGTTTGCGTAAAATGATTTCTGTAGTACGGATCTTACAGCTAATCACTATTTGCTCAGAAAACTTCAACTCTCTTACTTACGTAGTATTTAAATAATGGGTCTGTTCGGAGTAGCAGTTTGCTCAGTTTCCAACCAGTTTGCAATCGTCAGACGCAGCACCAGCAGAAAGCAAATCGCAAACTGGTTGGAAACCGAGCAAACCGTCACTCCGAACAAACCCTACGTCTCTGTTCAGGAAGTTTGAAACCTGTCATTGAAGTGGTTCTTAGGTACAAGCTTGACAAATTTAACACTTTTCAAATGTGTTGAATACGAGGACTGACAAAAAGACATGAAATACTACCAAAAACATTAAAATGTAAAAAAAACGCCAAGTTATATAACTATAGAAATAGCAGAGATCTCTTAAAGATATAAATGGTAGGAGCATAATTTTAAAAACAAAAACGAAATAATGCTAGAAGGGGTAATTGGGGTTTATATATAGTCAAAAAGAGAATAAAACATATTATTTATCGTAAGTTACCATAATGAAATTGTAAAATTAACAGAAGAGACAAGGAGTGTAAAACACATGAGATATTGGGAATTGATCCCGTATTCGCGAATTGGAAACTCCTCCATTTGTTACTTGCACGACTGGGACACATTTTCTATTGATCAACATACTTGATAAGAAAATATTCGGCAGAACCAGTTCTAAAAGAAATAACTATTTAAATGTATACTTTCACTTATAACTTTTTTTACTTATGTAGTGAGGAAGGGGTATTTCTCAGATGTTTCTCTCAAGAGATAGGAATGATCAGTCACAGGATTTCTGAGGAAAACACATAACAGGATTTATTGAGGAGAGGACAAATTAAATGGTACAGGTGTAGGTAACAGAATAGTTTTCGGAAAGTTTTCTTTGACTTGACATAAGTTTGTGATTATCGAGAATAATTCTAGCAACGGCAGTATGAATTCGCGTCTCAGACGTCCGGCTTTCATAGCCGTACTCTCCCCATCGTAGGGTATCTTAACTAGACAGAATCGCATAGGCGTCCGGATACAGCCTCCTGTACTCCCCCAGGCGGTTTGGCGACCGGCTTTGCTAGCCGTTCTCTTCATCCCAGGAGGCGTCCAGGAGCTGAGTCCTGTACTCCCTGGTGCTATACCAATACTCTCAGGCGGCCGTGGCTCCTTACCTCGTCCTCTCCTTCGAGATTGCAGCAGGAATAGGGCGAGCGCTTACGCGATCGCGATTTTATGTGGTGTCGTTGCTAAGTGGACCGAGTCGCCGTGGCCGCAATCAACAACGCAGTTACTATGCAGGTGGTCGCTCGGATCGGAGCTTGGGATCGCATGGGGCTCGCGGGATGACTACCGAGCAGGGAGGTATCGCGAACCTCCTTGGCTCTTTAAATCGAATTTTGGAGTAATTGTTCGAGGTGCATCGTTACACTTATACTTTTTCTCCAGATATCAAAATATTTCGCCGGATATATGTCACGAGAATGGAGAAGAATAAGAATATAAGAATATTTTTTGTGACTTACATCCGCTCTGGCTGAACAGTACTTGGTCAACTGGGTGTCTCACTTAAAGGAATCACGGAGTTGTCTTTTACACTACGCGCTTTTCCATTTCGTACAATTTATGTACAGCTAGCTGATCGACAATCTTACCCGGTCTTGTCCGATTTCAACTCTTTCCGCACTGGCTCCAAGCAATCTTATGTTCTTGCTTTTCGTTTCACACCTTCTTGATAACTACTCGTTCCTTGACAAGTTCTCTTGACAAGGGACATAGCCGAATAAGAACGGCAAAAGTACCCCCGGCCGAAAAATAATTCTCTCTTGCTCCACAGTTTCCTCTTCAAAACAAACAATTTTTCTCAAAATACCAGCCTTGTAACCCTTCCCGTTTAAAAGTTCTAAGCAAAAATGTGTTTTTCTGTTTTTATTTGATTTCCTTAATAATATCGCATGTAGAATTTTCTCGATGTTTTTACGATCTTACTAATAAAATGTATCACATGTCATTTTTCTAGATTTTTTCATTAATCCGTAAAAAGTTACGATTTTTTAAAAACAAAATTCGGGTGGAAATTCGGGTTTTTGGTGTGATTCTTTCGGGTGTCAATCACGAAAAAATTACACAATGTGTCTTTTTTGCATACAATTACACTCTATTTTTCCGATTTTTCGATTTGGTGCTTCAATATTAAAAAAAATAAAAACTAGTTTTAGTTGTAATTGTAATATATTTGCTCGATCAACTGCAAACAGTAACTAATTTACGAATAAAGAATAAATAGTAAGGAAGTAAAGAATAGACAGAACAGTATAAAGAGCAAAGCAGTTTCATGGTGAGCGCGCTGAAAATGCTCACGCCTGTGCCGATTTATGTGGCTCCCATATTAATCATATCGAACGGTCTGAACGTCAGTCATGAGTATTTCCGAGCGATAAAAGATTCGTTAAAAGACGAATCTTCTTTTAACGAATACTTGCACACGTTCTTCAAATGGCACCACAGTAAGGCCTCTTGCACATCCACAAATGCAATAATATTTATGAGTGGCAATGACTCTTGGGAACGCTATTTCAACATGCTCGATTTCGATATTCAATTTTTCAGCAATTTCAGTAAAGAAACTTCGTTCTTCTGTCGACGATTGCGAAGTAGTCGTAAAAGAGGAAAAGATATCTGAGATGATGTTAAAGGAAGAACATCCGTTGGGTCTTCAGGTGGTTGACGTATGATGTTTTATTTCGGTGGTCGGTTTACAGCAACACGACAATTGTTACACAGTACATCGTTAATCGCTACCGATTTTCCAATTTTTAAAGCTACGTATTGTGCCTCATCATCAGTACGTATAACTTTTGTAAATCCTGCTACTTTTCGCAATAATACATTGCATTTAATACATATAGTATTTTTGAATCACATACTAAAACAAAAAATAAAGGATATAATATGAATGATTATGTTGCCAATTAACTATATTTAAAACAAAATAGTTATGCGTATGTAACTGTTACACAACTTACTTTTGTAAGGATGAATATAGATGTTGTCTAATGGGATGGAATGGACGTATTCAAGGTTATAATTTAAACTGCTGGGTATATACAATATATTAAGTTATTCATTCGTATTCTATGAGCTACGGTGAGTGACCGCACTTTGGCAGCGCAATCACGAATTCGATCTTTCGCTGGCACGTGTTTTGTTTTCCGACGGTGTGAATATCGCTCGGAAATACTCATGACTGATGTTCAGACCGTTCGATATGGTTAATATGGGAGCCACATAAATCGGCACAGGCGTGAGCATTTTCAGCGCGCTCACCATGAAACTGCTTTGCTCTTTATACTGTTCTGTCTATTCTTTACTTCCTTACTATTTATTCTTTATTCGTAAATTAGTTACTGTTTGCAGTTGATCGAGCAAATATATTACAATTACAACTAAAACTAGTTTTTATTTTTTTTAATATTGAAGCACCAAATCGAAAAATCGGAAAAATAGAGTGTAATTGTATGCAAAAAAGACACATTGTGTAATTTTTTCGTGATTGACACCCGAAAGAATCACACCAAAAACCCGAATTTCCACCCGAATTTTGTTTTTAAAAAATCGTAACTTTTTACGGATTAATGAAAAAATCTAGAAAAATTACATGTGATACATTTTATTAGTAAGACCGTAAAAAAATCGAGAAAATTCTACATGCGATATTATTAAGGAAATCAAATAAAAACAGAAAAACACATTTTTGCTTAGAACTTTTAAACGGGAAGGGTTACAAGGCTGGTATTTTGAGAAAAATTGTTTGTTTTGAAGAGGAAACTATGGAGCAAGAGAGAATTATTTTTGGGCCGAGAGCACTTTTGCCGTTCTTATCCGGCTATGCCCTTTGCAAACACCGTATTTTTACAAAGTATTTCGGAATTATCTAAAACACAAAGCGGATGCAGAGTCGATCCTCTGCCCCCAATCACTATATTTTAACTATCGAACAGTTTGATAAGCTACGACTTTTCTGATGAATGAGTGGTGAATGAGTCACCCGCACAAATTAGACAGTCTCAGTGCATAGACCCGAATAGTTTAAATTCTGCACGCAAGGCAATCACTATCCGATTCTCTGATTGATGCTCCTCTCGTAAGCAAGCTTGGAATAGGCCTATTATAAAAGGGATGTTTAGTCAATCATGTACCTTAAATCCTTACATGTTGTGTTTCATAAATGTTGTAATTGACCATTGCCACCTTGTAGAAAATGAGGTGGAAATGGAGATGGTTATTTATTATGGCTAAAAAAATTCCTTGCAAACCGCGACAAATTTCTTGCGCGCCACAAGCTGCATCTCATTCGCATCAATAGTTATCATTTTTTCACAGTAAAAGCTCGAACGAGAATTTTTAAAATACCCATCTTCATCTCCATCTCAATCACTACAAGATGGGTATGGTTATTTACGACATTGGTGAGCCATTCTGTACAGATTTAGCTGATGAAGAATATTATAAGCTGCGACTACTCTGACTTGAACCAGGAAAAAGGCTATCTGCAGTGTTTAGCTCCTTGACAACCTATGAGAAAGTCTCTCCGGGCCTTCAACCCGATTCTTCTGAATTGCTTCTTCGAGCCACGTTTTCTACCTGCTATCGTTTTTGCCTATCGTTTCTCCGTTGGTGTTTTCTCTTCTTTTCCATTGTGATATCCAGTCTGTTACAGGGTACCTTACGAATATTACATCCACGAACATAGCCGCTTGTGTAGACACCGATATCCAAGATCTGTTTTTGAGAGTTTCTCCCAGGTAGGAGAAACAGATGGGCAGTCGGGAACCAGAGCTTTTAGGGATGCCAATGTTTTAGAGTTATCAGAGTATACTGATAAGCTGCAGAAGGAGTTTGGTGAAGGACACAATGATTGTTGACATTTAGAACTCGATTTAAGCACAACTAAGGTTTCTTGTTGATATCGAATGGTTACGGGTTTTCCGCTGTATACCACCTTTGTCCTCAACAAGGAAGGTGACCACCCATCGGTCTCCCTCCGATTTTAACGAAATTTCTGTTTGACACATCTTTTTTTAGGTGTCCAATGTCACTTTGAATAGTGAAAACTGTGATTAAAGTAGAGATAGAATCCATGCAAAGTCGATTATCTTGGAATCTATTGCAGGAGGGTAAAAAGTGTAAATTCCAAATTTCACGGTTCGATGTGGGTAATACAACTGTACAATCGAATTTCTGCAACAGTTGTTAGTTGTCGCTATACCGCCACGTTTATTACATTATTATTGGTAATAATTTAAATACAAAGCAAGCAAAATTTTGTCCGCTCTTAATACATATATACTACAGGCCTCTTAATGTAAGGATAAAAGGGATTTTCCAAATTTTCTTTTATAATAAACAGTACAATGACTGACAGTATAAGTATTGTTTGGTTCGTCCACTCGAAAGCCAAATTAGAATTTTAATGCTTAAAAAAAACGGGAAGGAAAGTCTTATTAGCGGAGTTAAAGGTAAAATATGAAACACAAAACTAATAAGTTTTTCATTGCTCGCACATTTTTTATTTTTTATTTTTGCGTGTCATTTTTTTAAACATAATTTTTTTTAAGTAAATTATTTTGCTCAGCTTTTTGCTGTGAATTTCGTTAAGATAGGAGAGGGACCGTTGGATAACCTTCGTTGTAAGTTTCAACATTGGAAGAGGCAACCCAATAATCGGAATTTTTTAGGAATTCCTATTAGTAAGGTGTAATGGAACGATCTTCGGGTAGATCCTACTGTTTGTCGTAACCACTCACTACGTCCGAAGTGGGAAGTGGGCGGTACACGACACAACAGTACACCCTAATAATTTTTAAACAAATTCATGTCTGATTCTTCACCCAATCATTCCACTCATGATATAATAGTTTCAACTGTGTGTTATTTATTTAATTATATGTTTCTACTTCTTTCTGTAGTGTACATTGATGTATTTAATATAAAAATGTGTAGACATTTTAACCTAATTCCATATGATCGCGAAGATCTCAAGTACGAACTCCTCAAATCATAGCAATGGTCTCCCAAATTGGTTAATGTTTTTGAAAACGTTATAAATTGGATAAAAGTTTAAGCCGAGCATTTAACAATGTGGGGTTTGCTAAAGTGCAAATATCGATTTTTCTTCACATTCATACTAAAAATAGTTTATTCAGTGCGCAAATCTTTAACAAATTCCATACTTACATTTCCCTGAGTATTTTCTAAATGGAATTTTTCAATTATTTACTCCAAAATTGTTACGAGTACTGTAAACGAAGACGGTGGTTTCCTCCTATATCTCATTCTTTCGCTTGGGACACGAAATATTACAATCTTCATGGCCACTTCAGACCAACTTTTTCCTTGTGTGGTTTTCAAACCACATTTCAAATTAGCATATAACACCAAATTTTATAATATGATTCAAATTATCCAAATTATTACATTGAATACATAGAAATGATGGAACAAATCGTGCGTTTGAATCAAACTTTTTCCTTTGTTATTATCATTTGAATAGAGGTTTTTTTTAGTCACCATGTACTCAAATTCGAATTTCGGATGGCACGGAAAATCTGCAAACTTTTTGCGTTTTGCAAATTCTAACCAAAATAGGGTCTACGTATTAATTTCAGAGCTAACTATAGAGGTAACTATTAAAGTTAGAGATATGATTTTGTTTAGTTTTCTTCGCAGGAGATTACGCTTACTGGAAAAATTGTGTTGTGTTTCAAAGAACTCTTTTTTCGATGTTAGTAGGCCGTAGCCGGATAAACATTCCGAAGTGGCCCCAGAGCGTTTTTTCTCAACATTTTAAAGGCTATTTAGTGTTCGTAAAAGACAACTTTTCCCAAAGTTTCAACCAGCTATCTTCACTGGTTTTCGAGAAAAATATTAGGGGCCCTGTCGCACGATAATAAGGCTTGGAAAAAAATTGTAGCATTCTTAGATATCCCAAAACAAAATATATTTTAAATTATTCAGAGTTTCTGAAATGGTACGCCATAGTTAAAAAAAATAAAGTCCACTTCAAGCCGTTCTTTTGCAAAGACTGCTGTTATACTATATCAATTATTTTTTTGTGTTTTTGACATTTTTTCAACTATATATATTTTCTTAAATTATGAAGGGAGAACATAAGATTGGGAAAAATATTTTACCTAAGAATACCAGAACTCTACTTGTAAATCATTTATTGTTCGCCGACATAAGTCTGACATAAGTTAGAGCTGAGCAGAGTTTACTTATTTTGACAAGTTCCACACTTTTCACATGTGTCGAATGAGGAGAGGATGTATAATTTAAGCGAAGGGTTCCAAATTTGTTAAACGAATATGAATTGCCAGTAGATTGCATGCCTTTGAACTCCATATAATGAAGTCCAACGCTTCATATATTATATTTGTTACGTCCTTCGCTCCTGAACGTAACACATCATACAGATAAGCTGCATCCTCCTCTTATTCGTCATATTGTTGAAATATTAAACATGTCAAATGTGTAGCTTGAGAATTACTTAAGCCAAAGATCTGAAATGTATTCAGCAAATACTGATTGGTAATGGCGGCATGTTCCTAAGTTGTGTCAGTATCAGTATCTACTCATCAAATTGTAAACCTGTCGCTTAAGTGGTTTTTAGCTCCACATTTAACAAGTTTCACACTTCATAAACTTAAGCGAAGGACTCCAAATTTGTTGGACGAATATGAATTGCCAGTAGATAGCCTTTGAATTCCATATAATTAAGTCCAATGCTTTGTATGTTACATTATACAGCCAAGATGTGTCCTTGTCACATTGTTGAAGTATTAATTAAATCTTTCACTTTTGTAGTATTTGAATTATGTATCTGTTCAGTAAGTTTGAAATCTGCCAATGACGTAGTTCTTGGGTACGCCCTTGTCAAACTTGACACTACAAATGTATCGAATAAGAGAATTAATAGAACTTATTAAGTGCTGAGCCTCATCGTAACATTATTAATTTAGGGGTATACTAGTTGTGGGAAATCAGTATTTGCTAATCAAATTTTAAACCTGTCGCTTAAGTGGTTCTTAGCCTACACATTTGACAATGTGTCAAGTGAAGAGAGAATGTATAATTTAAGCAAAGGACTCCAAATTTGTTGTGCAAATACGTATGAGTTGCCAATAGATAGCATGTCCTTGAATTGCATGTAATTAAGACCAACGCTTCGTATGTTACATTATACAGATAAGTTGTACCTTCCTCTTATTTGTCACATTGTTGAAGTATTAAACTTGTCAAATGGGTAATAACAAATTATATTTTTATTTTACCGATTAACTAACAAAAAGAATTGAAATCCCCCCAAAACCATTAAAATGAAAAAAAAACGCCAAGTAGTCCCCCCCCCCCCTCCGCCATCCCGGCTCCCCAACCCACCAACCTTGTCAAAATTATTTAAAAAATTACCAAAAATAGAAATGGATATCATTGGTAAACGAAAGCCAAGTTATAATTCAAAAGTATCTCGAGTTAACTCGCATTAGCAATTAACAATAAAATCACAATAAATTAGCGATTAACAATAATAAAAAAAACTTGGCGTGTGCGCGTCATTCAAGGCACTTGCTCTGGTAATATTGCTGGAAAACTTTGAAAGAAATATATTCGAGACGAATTGAGAACCTGCTTTTCTGTGTAGTATATAGTATATGTGATTGAACTGTAAATTTAAGATTTCTTAGGATTTTATATTGTAGTAAAGTGAATGTTAGATTTAAATTAGTTTCTCATTGGTTTCTTACCTCGCAATGAAGCGCGCACACGCCAAGTTTTTTTTATTATTGTTAATCGCTAATTTATTGTGAATTTATTGTTAATTGCTAATGCGAGTTAACTCGAGATACTTTTGAATGAAAACTTGGCTTTCTTGTATGTTATTAGTTATATCTGAATTATAACTTGGCTTTCGTTTACCAATGATATCCATTTCTATTTTTTGTAATTTTTTAAATAATTTTGACAAGGTTGGTGGGTTGGGAGCCGTGATGGCGGGAGGGGGGGGGACTACTTGGCGTTTTTTTTCTCATTTTAATGGTTTTGGGGGTCAATAACTTGTATCTTGATAGGTCGTCCGATACAACATGAATGAATACTGCATAGGAATGATTGTCAACTGTTAGTTCGGCGCGAAATTTACCCAGTGTAGTGTTATGTTCGGTGCCGATTCCCCGGAACGGTGTTGTAACATTTTCAAGATTTGATGAACCTATTTTAATAAACTCGTCAGCACGCATTATCGTAATATCGTTTCCTGTATCTATTATCGCTTGTACCATTATTTTATTTACTAGTACGTCTTTCGAGTGTCTATACCAGCTAGACTGCGCGACCGCACAACTGTTTTTGGCAGTATCTTGCTTAGATGGACATTCGCGTGCTATATGACCAAAATTATTGCATAAAAAGCATTTAAGACCCCTGCTCTTCGTTGGACAATCGGTGCTTATGTAGTTCTTATCGCTACAGTTGAAACAACGTCTTACTGTGGGAGAGTTCTTACCATTCGAGTCTAACTTTGCAGCCTTCTTATACCTGTCTTTACTAGTCCCGTCGCTCCTGCGTTTCATGCCTCCAGTGTCTGTCTTTGAAGCAGAAGATACTGCGACCGAATGACTCCTGTTTTGCAGCGACATTTCGTCAAAAGCGCAAACGATCTTTTCTGTCGAGATGATTCCTTGTACTCGCGCCAAATCACGAAGATTCGGATCGGGAATGCCATTATATATCCTAGAATTTCATTGTCATTTATAACGATGCGGTTTGCCATGATAGTTTTTTCTTGAACGTAATCGCGGAAAGTTTCGTCCTTCTTCAATAAGCGTCTTTCGAAGCACCGCACAGTGGTGTAGATACAGCCTAAACCGCGCCAAAAATCGATATTTCAAGTTCCGCAATATTTTTTTGCATAATTTTTGTTTAAAAGAGGAATGTCCAAAGCACTTAAAATCACTTTTGTTTGGCCAATTCCTTGCAGCCTCACTCCTATAGAATTAGTGAAAGTTAGGATTCGGAAATCGATACTGTCCATTTTCCATATGAAATTTCTTTTAGAGTTATAAACAAAGTCCCACCGAGTCCCGCCTTCTAATTTATATTTTCTGAAAAGTAAAAGTACATACTTGAAGGCTATAATAATAAGAATTGCACATACTTGCACATTTTTTATTGGTGCTGAGTAAAAGGGCACAGTACGCAGTATGATTTTTAAAAAATCTGGTTTTGGAGCTATAAAAAAGTCGCACCGAGTCCCGCCTTCTAACTTACATTTTCTGAAAAGTAAAAGTACATACTTGAAGGTATGCATACATTCACCTTTCAGAAAATGTAAATTGTAAAGCAGAACTTATTGGGGCTTTTTTTTGTTGGGGCCAATTCCTCGTAGGCCACCCAATAGATGATCCGACGTCATTCTAATGTATTCGGGCCTTGAGTGGAACCATTCTATCGCGCGTCCCTTCAACCTCATGTCAATCAAAATCTTTGTTAAGTTATCATCAAGATTAGAGGTGGATCGTAAGAATTCGACTTGCTTTTCCCATGTCTCATAACCGTCGGAAGTGCTATCGAAGTGACTTGACAAATCTGCTATAGCGGTTATACAGGGTGTCCCAAAAATGTTGGATGATATTATAGCCATCTTGTTGGGAAGGAGGCGGGGATGATGATGCCGTTTTTAAAAATTTGCGTTAGGCCTCCAATTCCGAGTTATTCAACAACAAAGTTAGGTAACGCCCACCGAGCTCTTGGCGAGTCCTGACCGATTATCCCTTACTTTCCTTTCCACTTGCTTTCCCTCTTTCTTAATACACGCTTGCGATAATTGATATCTCTGATTAATTGTTCCGCGACTCCCAACTAGATCCAATTAAATCCGTCCAAATTCAGTGAATCAAATTTATCAGAAGCGTATGATATTTTTTTTTTCAAAAGTATCGAAGTGGCACCGTGACAAAACGTTGGAGCGGTACTCGTGATGATCCGAGTTCGATTCCTCGCAGTCGCGGTTATTTTTTTAGTTTCCTTGCTCTGTCTTGATCCATATTCAATACCATAATTACCAATACAAAACATACCAATAATTTTCTTTTACAGTTTTACGTCTTTTCTCCAACATTTTCATTTTCCTCGTTTATGCTTACGATAAGTAAGGTCCCTGATTAGTCGTCTCGCGACTCCCGAATAAATTGGAATAAATGTTATCCTTTTGAACCACGATTGAGCAAACTTTATTGAAATTGGATTAGTTTGTTAAATTATGTTAAGCATCAATTACTCGCGGTACACATTTCTTGATATGGTACAAAATGTAGTCAGTAGTTTAAAGCGATAGGTCTCTAATTTTGAGAACATGACTTCGTTTCTCTTTTTCTCAATAAGTACTTTACGCTTCCAGTTGCATTATACTTTATCAGGATCCTGTAAATTATTTTTTACAAGTACCGAAGTGGCCCCGTGTTAAAGCTTTAGAACAGCGATCGTGATGACCCGACTTCGGCTTCCCGTCGGCGCGAGATTACGGATTTAATCGGGAATCGCGATACAACTAGTCCGGGACGATACTTTTCGCAAGCATGCAACAAAAATGAGGAAATAGGAGGAAAGACGGGGAACCGTCAAAGAAAAAGTATCACCACTGCCGGGTATTGAACATGATGATGATAGGGGAAGAAAATGCAAAAAAAACCATTGCGACAACGGGGAACCGAACTCGGGTCACTACGGTCGCTATTCCAACGCTTTGATATTTGTAAGAAAAAGTATCACAGGCCCCTGATAAATTTGATTCACTGGATTTGGTCGGATTCAATTGGATCTAATCGGACGTCGCGAAACAACTAATTAGGGATATTGGTTATCGCAAGCGCATATTAAGAAAGTGGGAAAGCAAGAGGAAAGGCAAAGAAGCGGGTGATGTCGTGCCGTATTCGGATGTCGAGAACGACACATGGTAGCCCTCGTTGTTTCCTGACATTCCTTGAATCACGTCGCAACTGCTAGCGTCTTGTCGAATATTGCCCTCGCGCCAGAACCGTGAGCTCTTAATCGTCTGATGAGCTCACTTCTGGAACCCTTCACGCTGAGTCCTTACAGTTTCAGGCGCTCTCTGAGCTCAACCACAGTCAGGCTGATCGGATCCGGCATTGGAAAAACTTATCGAGTAAGAACGAATGTTCTTTATACGTCTTTCGTCTTTACTTCACTTCTCGTCTTTACGTCTTACTAACTTACTAAGCCAACACAGGAATTATCTACGGAATTATCTGCTCCTACAGTATGTTTATCTTATCCTGGTTAATAAAAATAATTCAGGGAAAATATTTTTTTCTCCAAACCTTATTATCGTACACCTGGCCCCCAATTTTTTGGGCCACCCTTTGTTACCTATAAAATATATTAAATTGCTCTTTAGTGTTTTTTCGATTGAAATAGGTATTTTTCAAGCGTGTAATTTTAGTGTCACAGTTTGTTATGAGACCTGGAAGGGTATAGGGTGCGCGGTATACGACGTGTATATTGCTCCAATTTTGAATTTCGCAAAATATCAGATATGAAAATAAAGGGAAAAAGTTTCGTGAAGATCTGACAAGGTGGTGCAAATGGGTGATTGATTTGGATTGGAATGACCTAGGGGAAACATGATGATCACCCCACCACACTCTGTTTGGTTAGGTGCAAATGACATCATAATAATAAATTGATTTGAAATGGTTGTTATCGTCTTTTGAACATTAATTAATGAACTATTGATAGCACGTATTATAAATTTAAGAAATATCTGAGTATTGCTTGGACGACTGAAAAAGGGAGAATATAAAATTTAATCGATACGTAACAAACTATTCATAACATCTTCTGTAACCTTGGAATTTCCCTCTGAGTAGTGGAATCCATTTTAATCGTACAATTAAAACGGTACTAATTATTATTCTCATGATGTATAAAACTCGTACAAAAGATAGTGTTTTTCATCGAAACAATGTGCATTTATAAGCAGCCAAGCAAATTCAAACTGGAACAAATGATTAGATAATTATTTCCTCTTTAAGTCTGAAAAGTTGCAGGGTTTTCGTAACAAAGGGGTTTAGTGCGACAACTACTACCTTAAACTTTGTCAATGACATTAAAGTTCACCTATAGGAATCCGCACTGTCATTATTGTTTTTATCCGTTCGTGATAGTTGTGTTGAGGTTCCTTTCGTACATTTCCTATACATTTCACTCACATGCAATTAATGTATCTGTGACTTGCATCAAATATGGAACATCACGTACACATTGAGACTGAAATCTATTTTAATGCTAAAATTAGATTGGGACAAAATGGTGAGACATAAATTGAGATCAATGCGCTATACTCAAATAGGAACAGGAGAACTAGTAGATTTAAACAATTTAAGTAGGTTAATTTTATTTGATACTGATACATGGCAATACAAGAAACTAGGACACACGCGTTGTAATATGCAGATATTCGTGTGACAGTCAAATACACGTTGAGTTTTAGGTCACGATACTAATAGTTGCCATATAATAAGTACGATACTTTGTATCTCTCTTTATACATACATATAATGCAAATTTGGATGCGATAGTATTTGACTATCACCCGTCTGCACATGAGATTACGTATGCTATAATAAATACTACCGTCTGGTAAAACTGTATATATAACATTATCATATCCACTTTAAATTTATAAGCGATTACGATAGTGATTCGCTCATGTAAGACTATACGGCGTCTCGAGTTGGTATGTGGGTGCTCGAAATTAATGAGGCACGGTTGGAGTCGGTGTAACAAAATGTGGAATACAAATATATTGAAAGCTGAAGTCGTACAATGGTGTCGTGGCTGAGGTCAGTCCAAGAGTGATGCTCTCGAACAGCGCTCGCTGTTGGGTTACTTGTGTCAGTGTGGCCAAGTTTGGGGGGGTTTATGACTCCCTGGGTTTTCCTTGAAAGGAGAGGCACCCTGCATAACCTCCATGAGGCCTGCTCTACACGCGCATTCTCATACCTATTTCTGTTTTCTAACACTCGGCCATACTGACGACAAGTCTGCCCTCAGACGGTACATTAATTTCTTTTTGTCTGGAAATAATAGTTTTGCTGTCCATGTAGATGTCGACTCGGGACGCGCAATGCATCCAGCCTAAGTCTCATTTCCCTAGAGTGCCCCTTGCACTCATATTCGACAAGATTACCATTGTTAACAAGAATTCATATTGCGTCTATACGAAACCGCTCCGAACGAAGCTTACAGCTTCCAGCCGGAGCCGTCAATCGAGGTACCCATTGTACCGGCTCCAAATCTCTAAAGTGTCTCCCAGGAGTAAATTACTCCTCTCTGAAACAGCTGTGCTGTGACGCCTTGCCTTGTTCGTCGTTCGTCGGTCAGGGTTTTGCCAGGTCGTCGGGTAAACCGTTGGTCTGCTCCGGCAACCATTATCGCCGTCGTCCTTCTGTCTTTCGTAGGTAGTTCCTCCTGCTGGCTTAATCGTCTCGCGCCTTCTCCTTCTGTAAACCTGTAGGTGGCAGGAGTCATACATTAATTGAAAGGATAGATACTGTTTGTGAAGATATTGTTTATAGGTATCCATTGTTGTTCAGTCATCCTGGCCGTTTCCCTGAATTGTAAACCACGGCTTGATACGATCCGTGGCCACTACTGTCCGCGTTTTCCGCGCGCCTTCACGCAAATCCTCCACATCGTACCGATCGTTCGGATCCTAAGCGGTCCTTTAAATTTCGGCAGCAGCTTCCGACTGCTACCTGTCGCCGGTTTACTAGTGATTTGCACCAGCACTAGATCTTCCACTTTATGTTTGGGTGCATCTGTCTGATTGTGATCGTATCGCTCCTTTTGCTTAGCAGAGATATGTCGTGTTATCTGCTTCCGCATTTCGTCGAAATCAAGGCGGTCGATCCCAATCGCACCGCGACTAACTTCTCTCACTCCGCAAGACAATACGGGTGGTACGCAATATGTTTCTCGGTCATACATTTTATTTGAATTGACGCTGTGCTTGTCTTCCCGAGGTCGCACATCGACGACGCTACACAGTCGCGGAATTCGGCTAGAAGGGCTGTGCATGCCTCTCCTGGGTCATTCCGCGTCAACTGTCGAAGCTTATTCACACATGTTCAATGATTTTGATAAAATTGTCTGTATTTATAATTCGCAAAGAGTCAATTGAGCTTACGCTTGCAAGAGACTTATAGCAACGGTTAGCAATTTTTTAATAAAAATCGAAGATCCCCTTTGGAAATGACAAGCATTTGTTATAAACTTTTATCATTAACATTTGTTCCTGACCAGTATTTCTCAATGGAGTATTTTTTATCAAACTTCAATTCCTTTCCTTCATTTTGGCGTTTGACCGATGTGGCTATCTGTAATATTTACCGAGATATGAGTTATTGATAAAACATTGATACAAAACTTTGAGTGCGTGTAACTAAGAAAAAAATTGAGTTAGCGAGCAACTGATTTTTGCATCTGAATCGGGTCTTTGCAAACTATAGATACAGAAAATTCGATCAAAATCATTGAACATGTGTGAATAAACCTGAACAGTTGACGCGGAATGATTCTTGTGCCCTATCAGTGATTTCCCCGAAAACCACTGAGGGATTCGTGTCGACCTCACATACATAAATTTCCTGAGCTTCCGGATCTCTCATCGACCTCACGTCCTTAAAGACCACCTGCTGTGAGTGTTTTATCATTACCACGTGCTCCTGTTGTAAGACATCCTTATCCATGATGATGTCATGTGTCGTTTATTCGTCCGGGATGATGAATGGCTCTAGGTCCGCCATTACGTTTTCTATCCGCAATGTGATTGGGGTGACTTCGTTGATTGACGATTTTAGGCGAAATGCACAATCGTCGTGCGACCGAGACATGCAGGATCGTGCACGGTCTCCCCGAATCAATTAGATCCTCGAGTCTATGTCCATTGACTCGAACGGACATATTTTACAGATTTGGAATATTTTTGCTCTGGATTGCGTTTACCTTATACTGATTTTGTCGGCAGTCCTCACGCCGATGCCAGGTCTGCTTGCAGATGCTGCACTTCAGCTTGAGTTTCCTGCAATCCGTCATCATGTGTCCAATCCTTCCGCATTTGTAACAGGCCGGCGTTGGCCGCTGATCGTTCCTCGGCTCCATTCTTCGTCCGCTGGTGCCGCTGCTTTTCCGTCGCTTGCATCGCTCTTTGCGGTTTTTCCCTTCTCGACAGTTCCTCCAAGGTACACATGCACGCGTACAAATCGTTGGTGTCAGTGTATTTTGCCGATCGGATTGATCGCGCAATGTGATCATCCGTGATTTCACCGATGATCATATCCACTAGGTGCTCCTCTCGGATCCGGGTCTCAAGCTTCCGCAGCCTGTTTAGCTTCTGGAAGCAGTAGTCTCCGAGTGATTGCCTACGTGCTGCCCCATACAGTGCCGCGTCAAGTAGTTTGTTGAATGGCACGTTCGGGGAAACTGGGCCACAAGCAATAATTTTGTCTTTCGCCTGGTCGTCGCGATACGTTGACACGTATCATGCCATTGACGGGCATGGCCCCTTAATCGTGTCGTGATAAGGCGCATCACGGACCTGTCATCCCACGTATAGTGCAAGGTTAGATCGTTCACGTGTCTAATCCATGTTTCAATGATCAGATCTGCGTTTGATGGATCGACTTTCGGAATGAGCTGTTCGTCTCCCGAGCGCGTACGCCATGGCGATCTCGCGGAGGAGCTTGATCGGTTGCTCAACTCCTCTACCATCCTTTCCAGCCGATCGAGACGCTGGCTGCCGCAATCCTTCGATCGCGTTTGGTGGCGGTGATGCGGCGAGCGTGAACGCGATCAGCCCCTTCGCGGAGAACCTGACCGGGAACGATTCCTCTGAAGGGAACGCGAACGAGAACTCTTTGGAGTAGGCTCCCGAGTACCCCTTCGAGGCGATCCAAGCGCGAGGGCTCGTCCTGGCGAGTGTGATTGTGTCTTTCATTCTCGGGGGATAGATCCCGCATTTCTCTTCGCTCACTCATCGCACTCGTCTAATAGGAATCATGCATCATTTTAGAGTAGGACACTGTTACTCCACTACACAGTAAACAACACGATGCGTCTCCAAAATTATCCAAATACACTCACAAGCTCCCGCAAGCGTGTAGCGTCTCACGCATAGACCGATTACTCAGGGTCTATCCCACTTCTTATATGTAAGACGTCTCTCGTTGGTGTGTGAGTGCTCAAAGTTAATCAGGCACGGTTGGAGTTGGTGTAACAAAATGGGGAATGCAAATATATTGAAAACTGAAGTCGTACAGAAAATGTCGTAGCAGAAATCAATCCAAGAGTAATGCTCTCGGACATCGCTCGCCGTCGGCTTACCTTTGTCAACGTCGCCAGATTTGGGGGGTTTATGACACATCCTCCACGAGGTCTGCTCTACACGCGCATTCTTGTGCCTATTTCTGATTTTCTAACACTCATGAGTATTAATAATAACCATGTAGAAAAAGCAAGGGTTGTTTGAAACTAATATATATTTTTCCTTGCTTAAATATGTGTTAACACATAATAATTCACTTAGTATAATCAAGGCACTGATTAATTTCAAAAGCGTACTATGAATTGTATCGAAAGCCACCGTGCAGCTGTGAATGATATTTTATTCCCGCAGTTTAGGAGTTTGGAAGTTAACTCTTAAAGGAATTAGTTTATTATTAAACACTAGATTTAATCGTTCATAAACTTTTTCTGAAAATCAACACTGTAGTATTACTACATCCATTGTTGATAGAATAAATAAGTTAAGTAGATTTAAAATAGCCCCTGGAGGGTAACAAAAACAATTTTTTTTTCTTTCTCGTTCCACTCTCATAATGATAAGAATTTGTGCCATGTAAAGTAACAAAAAAAATTTGTTGAAGAGAATAATTGATTTGTCTGTTGTATGCTGATAGATATTTCTGAAATTTTTTCCGATTTTTATACAAGTTAATGTATCAAAAGAATGTTCTCACGCTGAGTGACAAGAATGTCACAAGAATGAATCACTCCAAAGGAATGTGACTTCCTAAAAGGGCTCTTAAACATGACAACAATTGTATAATAATTTCCAGTAATAATTTGCTCGTTAGAATTAGGGTACAAATAAAAAGTAGAAAGGTCATATAGATTATGCAAAAGATATCATCTCATCTTAATATACGCATAGAAGACACATGATACACAGGACTATAATAATTCCTTAGATATTTGTAATACACAAGATATAATGTGGGACCATTTTCACATTGACATAAAGGAATTTGGTATTAAATGCGTGTGTATTGTAAGTCCCTGCAGGAGAGATCACCGCTGTGTCCCTGAACAACTTGGCGCCTGTAGCTCAAATCACTCGCAAGCTTGGTAAGCAATCTTGAATTTATTTTATACTAAATGTTTCTTTATTAACCGCATTCCACTTCATTGTTGCACAGGTTGCCCTAAATGTTAAGGACAAACATATACCTAGAAGGACCAAGACATGAATTTTTCAAAAACATTTTTATTCGAAAGTTTTATCCTTTGGCACAGTTTTATTACCAAAATTTTTAAATTGACAAGGCTACAGTCTATAATTCGCAGAAGCTTCTACTTGATCGGTTTGATCATATTTTCTGGAAATAGTGCTTTCACAAACGGTATCTACTGCAAGTTTTTGAAAATCGCATTGATTTGGCTGAAATTGTAACTAAATATTCTTAATACAATAATCTTGTCAATGAACGGATTATCTTGTTAAGATGTGTACAGGGTGATGCACTAAACGGGGAATCAGCTTTTTACCATCGAATTATCGGTAATACCGACAAGCGTAATTGTTTTGTTAGCCGCATAAGGTCACCTGTGTCGTGTATCACTCAGCACTACGCGGAGTAAATCAAATTGACAAATACTGAATCTTGAGGAAGCGTTACTTATACACTCCGGCGAAATTGTTTTATTCTTAATTCTGAATTATATGGTAACCATATTAACTTACCTCATACCAAACATCTGTGAACTGAATCTATGAAGAATGGGCTATGATTATTGGGATGAATGCTTGTTAGTTCAAATTAATATAATTTCAATAACAAAAGTAGTCGTTGTGATAATGAATTTACAGTCTTGTGGTTCGTGTTCGATTTCGAATAACCAGAACAATTTTCGATTTCTCGCAATTCAAACAGACCATCAAATAGCATTCTGTTATTAGTCATAAACTCGTCTCGTGCTGTATATTTCCAGATCCATCCGATTGCGAAGAATAGTGCGGCCACACTATTTATTTTCCTGTTTGCTTTGTAGTCACTGGTGACTTTTCACTTCCACAGTATCAGCTCATGACACATAATGTTTACAGATGCGGTTTAAACGTTTGTTTGCTAAAAAAAGATACCGTCTTTAAATCTGGTGGATTGTGGAGGGCGTCGATAGCCGCAAATTAATAGTGACACGAGTTTATTGCTAATATCAAAATATATTATTTCTTCACCTTCATTTCTTCATCCTAATAATCATAGCCTGCTCTCTGGAGATTTAGTTCACAGAAATTTGATATGACATAAGACTTTAATACGGTTAGCATATAGTTCAGAATTCAAAATAAAACAGTTTTATTGAAGTGCATAAGCAACGTTTCCTCGAGATTTTGCATTTCTCAATTAATCGATAGGCTGCCAGTATCTGCCATGATTAATTTGTGTAGTGCTAAGCGACACAAGACAGTGGTGACATTATGCGGCTAATAAAACAATTACGCAAGGTCGATATTACCAATAATTCCATGGTAAAAAACTGATTCCCCGATTCGCGCATCACCCTGTACTTTTGTTTATAAAATGAAGACAATGTATTTTTATATATAGGTTGAGATGAGCTGGTACTAAAACTTTCGTAAAAATTTAAAATCGGCCTGCCTTGAACCAGTTTGTACATCACTAAAAAATTGCTTAATTTAAAAACAACAGCAATGGGAATGTAGATACCGCAATCCCAGTGCAGAAAAAGTGCCATCACGCTTGTGTTCATAACATTCTTATAAACATGTAATAAAGTTTATAAAATATGTTTTTCCATTTATATATTTTAATAAACATTTCATAAGTTCCAGACAAACCAAATGGTTATATTTAGATAGAATGGAAAACAGAATCTATGGTTTACCGATTCTAAGTGTACGTTTGCCTTTAAATTTAGAGCTTTTTAAAATCAAATGTAGATTGTAGGATATTTTGTTTATCGGAGCAGCGGTGCCTTTAATGGTTTATCGTATATGTTTTTTTGTACCTGAGGCGATAACATAACACAATAAAATAGGTGTAACAGAAAATTTTTGTGCTTTAGGTTTGGGGATCTATGGCGATAGCAACAGTGAATCCGAAGACGAGCAGCATGAACATTCGCAGCTACAAAATGACAGTGACGAGGAACTCAAGGTACAATATGTCCGTAACTTCTCACTATAATAGTATGCTCTTATTATAGATTGTAAACGCATTTGATAAAGAAATCAGTACATAGGTAAAAGCATGTAATATGTGTAATTCCAAATTATTAAGTTTTTCTTATATCTTGTATAAAATAACTAGATTTAACATGAACTAGAACTAGAAAATAACATGATTAAAAAATTTGCAGTTATAATATGCGATCTTGGCAACCTTCCCCCATTAAGCCTAAATATACTCCAACTTTTCGGGGGTAGTGCAAATATAAGTAAAATATTACGGGCAATCATCTGTCTTACCCGCGCTTATGTGTATTCTCTTTCTTATGTGTGCCCTTGCCCTCTCCCACTTACTCACGCTCATTTACCAACTCACTCTCGCTTTCGTACTACCCTCCATGTATCTGTCTATCCAACCACAGGATGACTTTAATGACTGACGGAGGCAAAATGATACACACGAGAGTTACGACGATTCTATTGCCTGGAGTCTGTTATATGTATATGCGTATTCGCTAGATTAGCCTACACCCATGAGATTTCGGAATTGTATAGAAGTGTCGCATACCAGACCAGTTAATGTTAACAGTATTAGGCAATTGGGCTATTAGTAACTTGCACAGATAACTTATAGAGATCTATGTACACAGAAACCACGAGTATTTCCAGACAGCAGAAAAGTCAGAAACAGGAATTTCGAGAAGATTCCAGTGTGAGGGCTACATGAATTTTGTAATATTTTACTTATATTTGCGTCTATTCCGAATAATTGCAGTATATTTAGGCTTAATGGGGGAAGGTTGCCAAAATCGTATATTATGACTGCAAATTTCTGTAAACATAAAAAAAGCAATTTATTTTGTACGTTTCAGCGCATTTTTCGTGTTGCTTGTTTTTAAGTTTCCAGCTCTCTGAGACGCTGTCAGTTTTTCGAGGTCGGTCACATTTTTTTAAATATATTTTTTTATTTAATGCTTTTTAGTATAGAAAATGAGTAGAATGATGAATCGTAGTCGGTTTCATCTCGAATTTCATCGATGCACTGGTGTTACCAGTTACAGACGAATAAATATAGCCGAATATGTTGAAGCAAAGCTTGTACATTCCGAAATCTATGATCAGGGAGTATCGCGAGAACTTCCTCTACAAGCTAGTCAAAGTTTCATTCCGATCGGACAAGTCGTCCCAAAGCTATCGCTGTACAAACGAAATATCGGATTTCATGCAATAACAATAGTTAACGTTAAACAATTTGCAAACTATTTATAATGGGACCAAACTGTAAGCTTCTTCTATAAGATAGATAAGGTTTCATCCCGATCCATCCATCCATCGCAGAGATATCGCCGAACAAACATACAAAAATATATATATATATATATATATACAGGGTGAAACTGTTCATGGGTCGGCTGCCCAAGGGGATTAATCTGCATGCCGAGAGGATACAAAAATTCTAATGCAATTTTGAATTTTGCGTCCCCGTTTGTTAGTTATAGGAAGTTAAACAATCAGTAGAAAAGGCGCCGTTAGGCGAGTTGCAGTCACCTTTTGACCGGCCGGACGAGCATGCCAAAGTAGGTCACGGTGACCTACACTCAAAATCGAACGGACATCCGATCAGAACAGATCAACGTCGATAAGACTGTATCCCTAGCGCGAGATGTCAGTAATTAAAAGATGATGAGCTCCGAATCTCGCGGAAAAGACAGTACGACGCGACGGCACGTCTGGGCGAGGCGGCCATTCCCGTCGATCTCTTCGTAGCGTGAGTGAGTGGTGTGAGAAAAGTGGAAATTACGTTTTTAGGAATTCTTGAACATGATATCTTAATCCGCCGTGCCTTTTTCACGAGTAAAATAAATAGGAGAAATTCATATCTCCTGAATGACTGAACCGATTAGCTTGATTCTTGGCTCATTGGATTCAGAAAAATCAATGATAAAATACAACATTCAGGAATAAATACTTGATGCTGTAACTTTTTCATAAATCGATGTGACAGTTTTATAGCAGACGAAAACCGTTACACTTCGGGAGAAGTATCCTCGGTAGTCGCGCGCCGTACTATACAGGGTGTCCCAAAAATGTTGGATGATATTATAGCTATCTTGTTCGGAAGGGGGTGGGGATGATGATGCCGTTTTTAAAAATTTGCGTTAGGCCTCCAATTTCGAGTTATTCAACAACAAAGTTAGGTAACGCCCACCGAGCCCTTGGCGAGTCCTGACCGATTATCCCTTACTTCTAGAAAAAGGGAGGTGACAAAAAACATCTTGCCGGTCGGCCTGCGACAATTGCTATGGAGGACCGGCGGGTGCTCAACCGCTCGGTTCCTTCGAAACCGAGCAGTCAGCAGCCCCTTGCATGTGCCGTTTTGAAGACCCAAGCATGGCACGGTACGGCATCGCCCGATGGACATACTTTGCCTTTCCTCTTGCTTTCCCTCTTTCTTAATACACGTTTGCGATAACTGATATCTCTGATTAGTTGTTCCGCGACTCCCGAATAAATTGGAATAAATGTTAACCTTTTGAACCACGATTGAGCAAACTTTATTGAAATTGGATTAGTTTGTTAAATTATGTTAAGCATCAATTACTCCCGGTACACATTTCTTGATATGGTACGAAATGTAGTCAGTAGTTTAAAGCGATAGGTCTCTAATTTTGAGAACATGACTTCGTTTCTCTTTTTCTCAATGAGTATTTTACGCTTCCAGTTGCATTATACTTTATCAGGTTCCTGTAAATTATTTTTTACAAGTACCGAAGTGGCACCGTATTGAAGCTTTAGAACAGCGATCGTGATGACCCGAGTTCGGTTTCCCGTCGGCGCGAGATTACGGATTTAATCGGGAATCGCGATACAACTAGTCCAGGACCATACTTTTCGCAAGCATGCAACAAAAATGAGGAAATAGAAGGAAAGGCGGGGAACCGTCAAAGAAAAAGTATCACCACTACTTGGTATTGAACATGATGATGATACGGGAAGCAAATGCAAAAAAAACAATTGCGACAATGGGGAACCGAACTCGGGTAACCACGGTCGCTATTCCAACGCTTTGCCACGGCGCCACTTCGATATTTGTAAGAAAAAGTATCACAGGCCCCTGATAGATTTGATTGTGAAAGCAAGAGGAAAGGCAAAGAAGCGGGCGATGCCGTGCCGTATTTGGATGTCGAGAACGACACATGGAGAGGGCCGCCGGCTGGGTCTTCGGTGCGAGCGCACCGAGACAGCAATTACCTCGTTTCGGGAAAACCGAACGGTTGAGCACCGGTTGGTCCTCCATCGCAATTCTCGCAGGCCGACTGGCAAGATGTTTTCCGTCACCTCCCTTTTTCTAGGAGCAAGGGATAACCGGCCAGGACTCGCCAAGAGCTCGGTGGGTGTTACCTAACTTTGTTGTTGAATAACTCGGAATTGGAGGCCTAACGCAAATTTTTAAAAACGGCATCATCATCCCCGCCCCCTTCCCAACAGGATGGCTATAATATCATCCAACATTTTTGGGACACCCTGTATATAACTACTACTCGGCGCGAGACTCTACCGAGTCTCCTGATTTATATTTTTAACAACGTTATGCTGCATTATCCCGTATCCTTCTCATGTACGAAATGAAGTTAGACCCATAGACTATCAAAAAAAGCTGTCTTACGCATATGTCGAAAATCAAGACAAATTTGGAATTTACGACTAAATTGCATTTCGAATTAATCACATACTTTCTACTTTTGTTTCAACTACCATACTTGAATGCACAGTGTAACAATCAAATATATACTTGTATGAAAGTTTGCAATCTAGTCAGGAGACATTTGTGAAAATCATATGTATAATTAATTTTAAAATGCTTTTGAATAATCTTAAGCACAGTTTCTTAATAATTAGCAACGAATAAGGATAAATAATCTTAAATAATCTTTAAGAATTTTACAAGGAATACAAATTTAACCTAATTTTAATACTAGAGCTTCATTCCGAGTCAGTATTTTTATCAAAATCACTTTGACATGCTGTTGAGTGTAATTCATGAAATTCTTGCAATAAATTCAATACTTCCGAAAGATGTATTGAATATATTAAATTAGAAGGCGGCATTTTGCGGTATCATGTTGTTAAAATATAGATATTGTTATATAATATCTGTTTCTCTCCATGAAATGACACTATTCTCCTAAGTGCGTCAATATGCGCAACAGTTTTTTTTAGTCTGATAAGAATGCGGGATAATGCAGCATAATGTTGTTAAAAATATAGATATCATTATAGAATATCTCGTTTTATACAGCATGGCACTAAATGAATTAAGTTCCGCTGGATTGCGAAAATATTACACTGTGCGCCGCTGGAAATTTTCCCTCTTGTTGATGCAGGCCGATTTCGATCTGCAAAGACCTCTCGACCGATTTCGACTTCTGCTTACCGACACTTCGAACGGCCGGCGAAAATGATCGGAATTATCCGACACATACCACGAATTTTCAAACGGTTATAACTAACAAATGAAATCTAATTTTAAAAAGTCACTTTCAGATTCTCGGATATAAGAGATAGGAATGCAGATCACAGGGGTGATCTAAACCACGATCCACTTAGAGCCAAATTGACGCGTCGTCCCAAGGAAAGCAAATTTCTACTTGTGATCCGAACTTTTGTTACTACTATTCCAGCCCTCCTGTCGTCTTCGCGTCTCCGCGTCATGAAATGATCTAATCGAGGCTGTAATGAGTGGTTTGTGCCTCTACGGCTTTAGAAAAATATAGGCAAAACTCCTCAAGTCAGGGGTTTAACAGGCGAAAATAGTTCAAAACGTAGCTTTCGCCTCTTAAAATGTTAAGACCTCGGAGGGGATTATGAACGTCCCTTGATTGGTTTAGTATTCTGCATACGTTAGTTTGATGTAAAAACAGACTATAATGCGTCATTCCGTGTCAACTGTCGAGGTTTATTCACACATGTTCAATGATTTTGATAAAATCTTCTGTACCTATAGCTCGCAAAGAGCCGATTCAGATGCAAAAATCAGTTGCTCGTTAACTCAATTTTTTTTGTTTGAGTTACGGATGCGGATGCGGATACATACCACCGGTTCACATTGTTTGGACTCGCGGGCCACTCCATCTTGATGCCCACTCGCGGAATATTGTCCTGGTCACGTCCTCCTATTATTTGGCTATCCTTTTTTTTTAATGCGCCGTTAGGTCTTAAGCCTCACCAATTTTCGAACGCACATCTGCGTAGTTAATTATTCTCTATATGGGCGATTCCACGCAAAGTCATCACACCTTTTGACACTTTGTCTTCGATTTCGACTTTGCGTGGAGTCGCCCATATTTCTTTTCGCCTTTTGTTCACTTTCTTCGTTCTTCAATTTTATTGCACTACTATGTGACTCTGTCGCCCATCTGGCCTGCAAATGCTATTTTATTACTCGGCACCATATTTCCGGCCAGATATGTCCAGGCGGCGAGCGGCTCACCTCTCCTCCCTGGCGCGGGAAAAACCCTTCCACCCCTTTCAAGGGTGCCGAAATCTCCGTGCCACTTTCTTCCATTTCTGTTTCCTGTTCCTCGCTCATTTCCTTCCCTCACTCCTCACTTTCAGCCAATCAGCGGTACGTTCCCACTTTTTTTCCCAATTCCAAAATCTATATATTTTGCGGCACGTAGTTTCTAAGTTAGAACTTATTATTTTGAGAGAGCGAACATCACTGGAAAGGAGCCTTATTCCGCCGAACACTTATTTTAGACGCCTTTTCAACGTATTCTCAGCTCTCCGCCACGAGTTCTCCTTGCTCATGATTAACAAGGAGAGAGCCATTTCTTCCCTTGTGAGCAAGTTGATTCGAGCACCTATTAGTACTCGAAAATTATCTGTATATACTATCAGGAAAATAAGAGTTATTCTCGAGTCTAGCTCGAAAGCAAGGCTCCGAAGCTTACAGTCAATAGCTCGCAAAGCCAGAAGGGCAGAGAGACAACGAACCAGCTGGGATCCACCAAAGAAAGTGGTCCCTTACAGAGGCTAGCTAGGAAAGGTGTTCGCTTACCGCTAGTTTTGAAGATCGGAGGCTACGTGAGTTTGATCAGAATCGATCGCCTTCCTTCCTTCCTTCCTCCCTTTAATCTATCAGATCTCGCTAGTCTCTCCTTTGTCGGACGGTAGTTCGCTCGCTAGTTGTCCCCAAAGTCACGCGTTCGCTCGCTCGGATCGTCAGCACAACAGTGTCGAATTCTACACGCTTTGCCCTAACGTTCGCCTACCCGTCTTTGTCCCCGAAATCGATCACTTATTGGTCGCCGGGTCCTACCGCGCGCTCAGGGACTCGCAGTGCCCTCGGACGAACGACGCCAGGGTATGCCCCAGGGCGCCAACCCCGCTTCTTAGAGACGGCAAGGAAGTCGTCATCTTCGATAGCCGGGTGCCTCGGGGTCGCCCGCCTCACCACCCGGTGATCTCCCTCGATGACCCTTCGCTGGAGACCCCTTCGGAGGCTGCTGATCCCTTAATGTCCGTCCTGGTCGAGCCGAGTCCTCTGGGTTGGCAGATTTGGTGACTTCGGTTTCGCAGGGTGGATGGTCGTCCCTGCTTGCTGCTTCCTTATTGGCTCGGGCGATAGTATTGGCGTTAGTATTTTAATTTTTGATCTCGCTCGAACAGTATTGGATACGCTATTTGCCGCTAGTACTACGGCGCTAAATTTGAGTGAGGGGACGCTTTGTGACAGGCGCCATGCGCAACGTCACAATACATATCCAATTCCGGTCATTTTATCGATCAGATTTATTAAGCGGATGTAGTACGTCTTTACAGTTTGGGATCTCGGGAACGACTCTTTTGACAAGGGTAGTTTAGAGGATAGCACTTCAGGTGGTCTCAGTGGTGTCACTCTTGCGGCGAAGAAACGAGCAGGGTGCATGTAGGGAACGCAGAGCCGTAACCCTGAGTGCCGAGTCTAACACCCGCGCGACAGTCTAGACTGGCGCGCACCGCCGGCAGATTGACCGGGCCCGCCCGGCAATAAAAATGTATAACTCGCTCCCTAAGTCGTGTTCCCGGAAGCCCTTTGAAGGGCGTTTGCAAGAAACTTATAGCAATGGTTAGCTATTTTTTTTATCAAAATCAAAGATTCACTTTAGAAATGGCAAGCATTTGTTATAAACTTTTATTATTAACATTTGTTCCCAACAAGTATTTCTCAATGGAGTATTTTTTTATGAAACTTGAATTCCTTTCCTTCGTTTTGGTGTTTGACCGATGTGACTATCTGTAATATTTACCGTAATATACATTGTTGAAAAAAATTGACCCAAAACTTTGAGTGCGTTTAAAAAAAAATTTGAGTTAGCGAACCACTGATTTTTGCATCTGAATCGACTCTTTGCCAATTATAGATACAGACACTTGTATCAAAATCATCGAACATGTGTGAATAAACCTCGACAGTTGACGCGGAATGGCCCATTTAACTTCGGAAGAGGTGGGTGTTCGATCCAAGCTACAGACTTTGAAGCCGGCAGCCACCGTGCCGCTGTTCTGTTTCTTTCACTGGTTGTGGAACCCAGAATTGAGATAATGGTCGGTATGGGTGTGTACGGGTGGAGTACGGTAAAGCTAGCGCTTGGTTATCTCAGATGATAGGATTATGTTGCAAAATAAGATAGTAGAAAAGAAAGGCCAAATATCTCGCTCGTAAGTCGGTTACTAGTAGTTAGAGGGCAGACCTTTCCTAGACTCTAAATTAGGGTCATCAAAAACATTCTGGTAAGACGAGCATCAGTCATCAAATGTTGAATCAATAGAATGAGATATTTAATTAGATGATGATTTTATCAGAAACAGCGCGCGGATAGCCCATTCAGTCCCATTTCTTTACTTTAAGAACGCTTGTATAACGCTGTGATGAAGTCACAATATCATAAAGTTCTGACAAGGCGACTTAAAAATGGAAAAAAAAGTAGACTGTAGTAAGGGAGGGATAATTCTCAGTTGATTCACTCGAGAGATGGGAAAGATTGGACACAGAATTTCTGAGGAAAACACATAACAGGATTTATTGAGGAGAGGACAAATTAAATGGTACAGGTGTAGGTGACAGAATAGTTTCGATAGGATTTCTCTGACTCGATATAAATTTATCATTATCGAGAATAATTCTAGCAACGACAGTACGAATTCGCGTCTCGGGCGTCCGGCTTTCATAGCCGTACTTTCCTCATCGTAGAGTACCTCAGCTAGACAGAGTCGCATAGACGTGCGGGTACAGCCTCCTGTACTCTCCCAGTCGGTTTGGCGACCGGCTTCATGGCCGTTCTCTCCTCACCTCAGGGCGTCCAGGAGTACCTCCCGTACTCTCCTTGTGGTGCCGGGAGTCCGGACAACCCCCCTGTTCTCTCCTCGCTGGGAAGCGACCAGGCGGTAGTTCCCCGGTCTCTCCCTTGTATTCCTCAGGTGTTCAGGAAGCCGCCCTGTACTCACCTCTGGAAGGCGACCGGCTTTACTAGCAGGAGCTGACTCCTGTACTTCCTGATGCTATGCGAATACTCTCAGGCGGCCGCGGCTCCTTACCTCGTCCTCTCCTTCGAGATGGCAGCGGAATAGAGCGAGCGCTTACGCGATCGCGATTTTATGTGGTGCCGTTGCTAAGTGGACCGAGCCGCCGTCGCCGCGATCAACAACGCGGTTACTATGCAGGTGGCCGCTCGGTTCGGAGCTCGGGAACGCATGGAGCTTGCGGGATGTCCGTGGTGCGGGAAGGTATCGCGAACCTCCTTCACTCTTTAAATCGAATTTTGGAATAGTTTGTTCGGGTTGCATCGTTACAAGACAAATTTGTGGAAATGTAAAATAATTCATCCTAAACAGAGAATAGTTTTTCGTCGGTGTCCAAAAATGGTTTGAACGAGTGACCGATCCTTAAAGAAAAGTTGATCTTTATTATAGCGTCTATCTTTGAAACGGTAGGAGAGTTATTGTGTGAGAGACTAGAAATCGAGAAGACTTGACCAGGAACAAGAATCAAATTCAATGTTGATTGTGTTAGATGGAACGGTTTATTATTATATGCTTTTATATGAAGTCCTAGTTTCTGTTACTATTTTAAATATTATACAAATATCAGACAGAACGACAATTTCGCTATGTTAGAATTTTTAAAAATCTCAATCTTCTCTAGCATAACAAACTGTACCGACATTCACAGTTGCAATAATTGATGGTGCTAGAAAAAAACCTCATCTTCCTTCCTGTTGTTATAACTTACATTTCGTTGATCGAAAGTGTGCATCTCATAATTTGCACCACTTTTTTCATTGCAAACTTTGTTTTATGTTTTTGTGCAGGAAACACTCAAACAACGTCAGCAAGCATTTAAGAAAACAGAGCAGGAAATAGAGGCGCAGCTGGCTGAGGAGGATGAATATGAAGGACACCATTATGAAGGGGATTATAATAAACTGCAGGAAAATTATACTGGTAATGCAAGCTCCAAAACATCAGGTATGTTTAAAAATATGGTGCATGAGTCATTCCAAGTCAAGCGGGTCATTTTTTTCGGTTCACATGGCGGGTTTTGATGAAAATTAAGAATTATGTTCATGAAGTTGAATTAAACTAACCCCAAATACTGGTTTCTTAGAATTGTTATTAGTTGCAAAATTATAAGGGTCGCCTCTTTCGGGGGTTTCTGACGTAAACGCGTTTTTATTTCAGGTTTTAGAACACGTGTCAACTTCGCACTTATGTTCATCGGCTTGAGGAAGCGTTATGATTCTTGAGCATATTTGTTTATTTTTTGTAAACTTAATTTGTGTGTTTAGAAAATATTAATTAATGTTTAATTTGCACTGGAAGTCGCGTTCTCCTCCATAGATTTTCTTGGTTAAAAGCCTGTTACGAGCGAAGCTTCGCGAGCCCTAAAAGTGGTCAGAGATCGTGCTAATAGCTATTTCACCATTCAAGGGGAAGCCACAACCTGGAAACGCTACTTATTGACGGGATAGGGTTCGAACAGTCGGGGTCCGCGAGTACATAAACACCCTAGAATACTAGATGTATATGAGTAGCCATTTTTGCACAAAAATTGTTTAAATAATAAAAGTTGGAGGTTGTGAAAACAATTTGAAAAATATATTGGGTTATAAAACATCACATGTGGATTGGAAAAGCCCTTCGGGATATTTCCTTGGAATCCTTTCTTCTGATTATTTATTTCGAAGTGGCGGAAGTTTTTCCATTACCATAGTTATTATTATTTAAAAACAATTCGAACACACAAAAGAAACACAGATAATGTCGACAGCATGAGCACATTGCGAATTGTTGTTGTCTGCACTGGCAACGTGTTTCTTGTAATGTTGTTGTTAGACGAAACATTGTTAGTAATAATATATGGGTTTGATCTTGCAGTGATTCATAGATACGAATTCATTGTCATAACTGTCGGAACAAATAATTAATTATGCATATATTAAGGATTACAAATATTTTTAAAAAAATGTGACCGACTTCGAAAACTGACAGCGTTCCAGAGAGCTGAAAAGTAAAAAACAAGCAACACAAAAAGTGCCCTGAAAAGTAAAAAATAAATTCTTGTTGTCATGGATACAGAAATTTGCATTAAGCCTAAATATTTTGCAACTTTTCGGAGGCGGCGCAAATATAAGTAAAATATTACTGGCAAATACTGGTGTGTCTTACCCGCGCTTATCCGTATTTTCTTTCTTACCCGTGCTTTCTCACTCTTGCTTTCGTACTCTTCCTCCCGCCTCTCAATCTCTCTCTCTCTTTCGATCTATCTCTATCCCTACATATCTACCTGTCCAACCACAGGATGACTTTAATGATTGACCTATTGCCTGTAGTCTGTTATATGTATGTGCGTATTTGCTAGATTAACCTACACCTATGAGAGTCGGAATTGTTCGGAATTGTCGAATACCAGACCAGTTAATGTTAACAATATTAGCATATTCAATAGGGTATACTTCGCCCTTTCAATTTATAGATATATATGTACATAGAGACCACGAGTATTTCCAGATTTGAGTGTGAGGATTTCGTAACTTTTGTAATATTTTACTTATATTTGCGCCGCCTCCGAAAAGTTGCAGAATATTTAGGCTTAATGCAAATTTCTGTATCCATGACAACAAGAAATTATTTTTTACTTTTCAGGGCATTTTTTGTGTTGCTTGTTTTTTACTTTTCAGCTCTCTGGAACTCTGTCAGTTTTCGAAGTCGGTCACATTTTTATTCTTTTTTTTTTATTTAATGCTTTTTAGTATAGGAAATCAATAAATTGATGGTTAATGGTCGATTTCATTTTGAATTTTATCGTTGCGCTGGTGAAATTTATGCAAGAGGGTGTACCGCAAGAACTTCCCTTATAAGTTACCAATCGACAATCGAAAGTTCGGTGTTTATGCAATAACAGTTGTTAATGTTAAAGAATTTCGGACACATTTATATTGGGACCAAGTTGTGAGCATCCTCTATAAGATAGGCAAGGTTTCATTAAGATCGGTCCATCCATCTCGGAAATGTCGCCGGACAAACGAAATTTGTAGTAGAAATGTGAAATCAGCGAAAAATTCGGTGTTTATGCAATAACAATGGTTAGCGTTAAACAATTTCGAAAAAATGTATAATGGGACCAAACTGTGATCATCCTCTGTAAGATAGGCAAGGTTTTATCCCGGTCGGTCCATCCATCTCAGAGTTCTCGCCGGACAAATATTAAAAAAAAAAAAAAAAAAAATATATATATATAGTGGTCGAATTGAGTACCTCCTCCTTTTCGAAGTCGGTAATAATAATATAATATGAAATCTATATGTATATATAATTCCATGTCCTACCAAGAGTAATGGTAATGCATTTCAGAGGCGCCGTAAATGGTTCTATAATACTTGGTAAACTTTATTGGCATTAGCATTCTGTTGCAGTTTGTTTTGATTTGCCGTACACATTCTATGTGTCTAGTTTTCTTGGTTGCTGCGCTTACAGAAAAGGTAATGTGAGTAGATTTTCCGAGGGTAGATTTTCCGAAGCGATACAAGACGAAAACCAAAATTGTTTAACGTGCATTGTTCGCAGCGCAATAAATCATTTAATACATTTACTAGAGGAAGGCGGTATGATTTCTAACAGATGTATTGTAGGAAGAATTGTTCAGTATATCCTACGCGAAGGGATGGTCGGGGAAAGAATGATCCTTATTTCTTTTATTTGCTTATATGGGCGATTCCACGCAAAGTGATCACGCCTTTTGGCACTTTGTCTTCAATTTTGATGAAATTTGGTGAACATGTCCTTAATATACAACCACATTATCTGCATTTCGTTGGTAAAAATGTTAATTATTATGCAAGTTATGTGCATTGCAAAATTGGTGCAACTTTTTTAAAAAAAAGTCATAACTCTGGAACGGTATGAGATATCGAGAAGCGCGAAACGCAGTTTTACGCAGAAAAGATTGCATTTTCATAAAAAAAATTAAGCAACGTAGCGAGCTTCTAAATTTATTTAAAAATTGTTAAAAAAAATTAATTGTTTATAATTCCGCAAACGCACTTTTGTCCGTTTTGAAAAAAATCATGGAGGTGCATTGAAGTCTCCTCTAAAAGCCCTGTAAATTTCAAGATGGTCAATTTAAAACTCTGAGATAAAATTCTTCATGCATTACCGGCACACGAGCTCGATGCTCGGAGACCAGCGCGCTCCCGTGTGCCACGGATGCTTGCACACGGACCGCCGCTACCGATCACGGCCAACCGTCCTTTTCACCTAAATAAAGGGCTAATCCTCGGGTATCTGGTTGAATTATTCAATCTTTGCCTGAGTGGATGACTCCCAGTTAATACTTAACCATAAAGTACTGCACACTGTTTCCTCTCAGTGTTATTCGGGCTTGAGACCGACCTGAGGCCACATTAAAAACTGTGTTTGTGTATTCGTAGTACACAATATATGTACATTGTTTACATCAAGAAGGAAAAAAATTAACTCGACTCGATATTGAAACTTTGGAATTTGTCAGCCAATGAGAAGCGTTTCGCGTTTATTCGATTTTTACTAACTGGAATAAGTGCGTGAAATTTAAGAGTACCGGACAATGTTTTGGCTTTTGCATATCTTTTGGAAAGCATTTCCTCGTGATTATTATAATTCACATTAGTAGAATAACTAAATGAATTGGTAAAATCTTCACTTCGTGGTAGTCCCCAAACGGGTGACCGCGATGAGTTCAAACCAGGAAAGGACGTTTCTATCTACAGTCACAGGTAATAAAATTTTATAACTTCGGAAACCCAGGAGTGACCTAGAAAAAATGTCAAAAACAGACTCACGACCCTTCGATGCACCTACACAATTATTTTCACTTCGGTATACGATGGGGTCCGTTGGATAATTGTAATCTACCGATACTTCTTTCTAGCGTTCAGTATTTTATGGTTAAGTATTAGCCTGGAGTTATCCACTCAGACAAAGATTGAATAATTCAACCAGGTACCCGAGGATTAGCCCTTTATTTTGGTGAAAAGGACGGTTGGCCGTGATCGGTAGCGGCGGTCCGTGTGCAAGCATCCTTGGCGCACGGGCGCGCGCTGGTCTCCGAGCGCTGAGCTCGTGTTCCGGTAACGCATGAAGAATTTTATCTTAAAGAGTTTTAAATTGACCATCTTGAAATTTACAGGGCTTTTGATTTTTTTCAAAACGGACAAAAGTGCGTTTTCGGAATTATAAACAATTAAAATTTTTGAACAATTTTTAAATATATTAAGAAGGTCGCTACGTTCCACAAATATTTTTTTTAATGCAAATTCTATCTTTTCTGCGTAAAACTGCGTTTCGCGTTTCTCGATATCTCATACCGTTCCAGAGTTCTGATTATTTAAAAAAAAAGTTGCACCAATTTTGCAATGCACATAACTTGCATAATAATTGGCATTTTTACCAACGAAATGCAGATAATGTGGTTGTATATTACGTACTACATGTTCACCAAATTTCATCAAAATCGAAGACAAAGTGTCAAAAGGTGTGATCACTTTGCGTGGAATCGCCCATATAGTATATTCTCCTTTAAGATGGGTTGGCTTTACTCTCACTCTCTATTCTCACACACCCGCTGTTCTCGCTGTCATCACACTCGCATCTGAAACTCACTCTTCTCGCTTCCGAAACAAAAACGCACCACACGCAACTTATTCGGGATCCCATCGCGTCCACTCTCGGCGAGTTCTCGCACGTCTCTCTGCTTCGACGTCGGTACACACACTCTCCCCTACATTATACATACATTCGAGTACAGCTCACAGACAGGTTACATTGTCGCGTACCCCTTTAGGCGACCGAATTTGCCGAATCGTACGTTGCTCGTACGAAATCTTCTGAGACAAAACAGTGTCCCAGAATATCTCACATGCATTCTGACCACAACCCACTGTCGCATACACAGACACACACATTCCCTATCTATCCATACCTACAGTATTGGCAAAATAACAGCTAAATCTACCGATTTCGGGGAAGAAATATATAATCGAGTGAAAGATGCACTCGAGGCTACTCATAGAGGATGAAGAAATCATTTACCATAATGAAATTCCTGACGAAGAATATCAATCCAGCAAACAGACGGTCAGCAAAGGAGAATCACCAGAAAGCAGTAGTGAACCTTACGTACCACCTGCTAAAAATTGGCAATCGATCCTGTACCATATCACACAAAGGCGAAAGCTGTATCTTTAGCAGAATTACATCCTACATGGACATGGAAGTCAATTAGAAATAAAGTCACGCGCCGGCTGACCGCGGCCTCACAATTATACAAGTGGAAACTAATAGTCCAAAAGAATGGTAATTATTGGGATAAGTTGGAGGAAATTTCTAGATGGACTTAGATCGATTGGTAGAACCATGACCACTAAAAATTAAGTAACAACACGAATTTTACAGCAATGGGCTCTACAAGCAGAAAACCAATACCAGTGCAATGGCATTCATTTTGCGCCATCAAATTCCCGGGTGACCACATTTAAGGGGCTAGACTCCGAAAGGTAGAGGTGGTGCTTTACCGTCCCTAATGGCCCAAATCATGCTTCCGCATTCCACTTCCTGTGGACTTATATAAAATGATTTTGGGTTGGGAAAGGTCTCAATCGAAAGATGAAAGTCCAATCTAGCGCGCTACGGTCTCGTTTTTGCAAGATTATGATGCTTTCCAGTTAAACTAATGTGCTAAATGTTGTGAAAACAGCGCTGAGGAGGCTTTTTCACAGGTTTTTTTAGAACATAGTAATAGCATTTTTCAAGAAAGTCTCACCGTAACGTAATCAACAAGTTGAGGAATTGGGAAATATATGTGTGACGTGTACGAAATCGGGAAAATTGCAAGTACAATATCTGGAAAACGTATTTAAGCCTTATGTGGGAACAGGCAAATTTCTGCTCATAGTAGACTTTTGGGATGACCAAACTAAGCCCGTAGTATATGACGAGAAGTTTTTGAATGCGGACACTCACGAAACGGCGTGCACCTTAAAAATTATTCCACTTAAATGCACACCGTTATACCAGCCATGTGATGTTTATTTTGACCGGCAATTCAAAAACTAATTACAGCGCCTTCAAAATGCGTTGCCTCTAATCAACGAAGGACGTGAAATTACAGATAGATTTAATATTACAAAATCACACTCACTTATACATAATCAGTTATCGGCACCAATATTTAAAAAAGTCATTTTGTACGCCTGGGTACGCAGGTTAAGTCCTTATGAGAAAGAAATTTCCCCTAACGTTAACAGTTTGTTTTCCAATAACAAGATTGTTTTCCAATAAGATTACAAGAAACACGTTGTCAGTGCAGACAAGAAGCATTTGCAATGTACTCATGGCATCCCCTGTGTTTCTTTTGTTTGTATGACAAATTCCACCCAAAAGAATGTGCAATGCGATATAAATCCGTGATCGCATATGATCGCAAATTTAGCATATGCTTTTTATGAATATTTGTTTAAAAATAATAATTATGGTAATGGAAAAACTTCCGCTACTTCGAAATAAATAATCAAAAGAAAAGATTGTATTCAACCACTACCCTCACTTCTCGGTAGCTGTTTCAAAGATGCAGATTCTCAATCGGCCCAGGTACAAGATACTACAAAATCAGAGAATATGGTACGACATACACTGCACGAAAAATATTTTTTTCTCACGATACTATTGATTTTATGAAAATACCGCGAAGGGCTTTTCCAATCCACATGTCACGTTCTATAACACAATGTAGCGAGGAAGGGAAAGTATACAGCTGTTCTCTCTCGAGAGGTGGGAAATATGGGACACAGGATTTCTGAGGAAAACACATAACAGGATTTATTGAAGAGAGGACAAATTAAATGGTACAGGTGTAGGTGACGGAATAGTTCGGTAGCATTTCTCTGACTCGATATAAATTTATCGTTATCGAGAGTAACTCTAGCAACGGCAGTATGAATTCGCGTCTCGGGCGTCCGGCTTTCATACCCGTACTCTCCCGTCACCTACGACCGGCTTCATGGCCGTTCTCTCCTCACCTCAGGGCGTCCAGGAGTACCTCCCGTACTCTCCTAGCGGTGCTGGGCGTCCGGGCAACTCCCCTGTTCTCTCCTCGCTGGGAGGCGACCGGCTTTACTAGCCGTTCTCTCCATCCCAGGAGGTGACCAGGCGGTAGTTCCCCGGTCTCTCCCTTGTATTCCTCAGGTATTCAGGAAGCCGCCCTGTACTCTCCTCTGGAAGGCGACCGGCTTTACTAGCCGTTCTCTCCATTCCAAGTGGCGTCCAGGAGCTGACTCATGTACTCCCTGGTGCTATGCGAGTACTCTTAGGCGGCCATGGCTCCTTACCTCGTCCTTTCGTTCGAGATCGCATCGCAGCGGAATAGGGCGAGCGCTTACGCGATTGCGATTTTATGTGGTGCCGTTGCTAAGTGGACCGAGCCGCTGTCGCCGCGATGAACAACGCACTTACCATGCAGGTGGCCGCTCGGTTCGGAGCCCGGGATCGCATGGGGCTCGCGGGGTGTCCGCGGTGCGGGGAGGTATCGCGAACCTCCTTGGCTCTTTAAATCGAATTTTTTGAAGTAGTTTTTTGGGGTGCTTCGTTACAACAATATTTTTTTCAAATTGTTTTCACGACCTCCAACTTTTATTATTTAAACAATTTTTGTGCAAAAATGGCTACTCCTATACATCTAGTATTTTAGGGTATTGATGTACTCGCGAACCCCGACTGTTCGCGGCCTATCCCGTCAATAACTAGCGTTTCCAGGTTGTCGCTTCCCCCTGTTAGTCAGACTCAAGGCTGCACTTAGTTCATGAAAAAATGCCCTAAGCTGAAGTTAAACCTCACTATGGCTCGCCGGATACACCTCGAGCGGTAAAGATGCATCTTCGTGGGATCTTTTATTAGTCTTTTCCTTTTTAGTGAATATTTGAAATATGGCTATACTAAACAGAAGTCAAAAATGATTAAACACTTTGTTTCCTTATTGAAAATCAAAGTAAGTTGAGTATATTCTGAATAATTATATAACAAAATACAAAGACAGTTTCAGTGAATATAAAATGTTGTTACAAAATTTTATTGCGAGTTCGTTTACGTTGCAAATGTAACAGGGAGAAACAAACGAAAGAGTTGTGACGTGTCTAACGATAGCGATTATTTCACAATATACGTATGGTAAATGTATCTCCTTCGAAAGAGACTAGTGCTCGATCTACTACGGTGTTCTTCATTGGTCCGAAATTAATTCTATGAGGGAGACTAATGAGCTAAAATTATTGAATCTACGCGTGAACGAAAGGAGAAAAGTGATCCGATAAGGATGAATATGTAACAAACCGAAGTAACCATCAGCCCTTCATCCTCTACAACTCCCTGCTGTGGCCAGTTGGTCGAGGCATAATAACGGAGACATTTATCCTTAACCATAGCGCAACACCGTGCACTACGACTCACCCGAGAGACTCGAGGTATACCGGATGACTTGGTCACGCACTCCGCCTCAGCAGGTACTGGGCCGGTGGAATGGCGTGCATGAATAGTGTATCCGGTATACCCCGAGTCTCTCGAGTAACCACAATAGGCAATTATGGAGGAGAAAGGTCTGTCGGTTATTTTGTGTTCTTTTGTCCAAGAAAATCTATGGAAGGCAACGACGGTTCCAGTGTAAACTAAATTTTAATTCACAATTTTCAAACACACAAACGAAACACACGACCATTATAATTTTGCAAGTAATAACAATTGTGAGAAACCAGAACACGGATTCACCTCGAGTCTAACTCAACTTCATGAACATAATATTTAGTTTTCATTACAAGCCACATGACCCGCAAAGGTGACCCGCTTGGTCCGGAACGACCTATATGCTAAAGTAATAAATGGAAAATAATAAAGTTAAAGAGTCACTGTAGCGAGTCTTATACTAACAATCTGAATTTCTATGCAATACACTTTAGCTCACGAGAAAGCAGCAGATAATTACGAAAGAGAATCCGACACGTTGTCGAGTGGCGAAAAGAGTCCGCGGCGAGATGATGTTCCGCCATCCGATCCAATGAAAACCAGCACTGCCTCAGGATCAGGGGACTACGAATCCGAATCCAGTAGTTCCGAGTCGACGAGCTCCAATTCGAGTAACGAGTGTCCAAAAAATAGACAAATAAACAAATCAAGTAACAGGGAGTATCGGTCGAGGAAATCCAAAAGTAGAAGTAAATCAAGAGGAAAATATTCTAGATCCCATTCTTCGGAACGAACACGGACGCGAAAGTCAAGATCGGGATCGGTAAAGTCTCGAAGACATTATCGTTCCAGATCATCGAGTAATTATAAGTCACATCGAAAATGTAGATCGCGGTCAAAAACGAGAACCAGGAATAGGTCGAGTTCAAGAAGTTGTCATAGATCAAAATCTCTGTCACCAGAAAGAAAGTGGTCTCACTCGTACTATAGAGGAAAGAGAAAGTCTCGGTCGCACTCGCGAAGTCGTAAGAAAAGTCGATCGCAATCAACGACACGTAGTAAATCCCACAGTCGCGATAAGCCAAGGTCACGGTCGCGATCAAGGTTCAAAGAAAGATCCGAATCTTACTCACAAGAATATCGCCAATCAAAATTCTATAGCTCTAGATGCAAAAGGAAAACACGATCGAAGTCTAGTGAGCGTGCGAGATCGCGTTCAAAGTCACGGCAATCAAACCATCGAGATAGAAAGAAATCATTACATCGCTACAGAAATTAGTACCGAATATTCGCAAGGCTGTACATACATTTTATATTAAATCTTTCATAAATATTGATTCTTTCCATATATTAATTCAAACGTCAGTACCATTTATCCTACATTAGTTGGAACTTCTACGATGACTGGGGCTGTTCTCTAAATCTTTCCATCGCATTGGCAGTAACTAGAGATTTTATAGGGAATTTCCATGACCCGAGTACGAAAAATAGTCAGAAGCGATACTTTTGCACTTAATTGATTTGCGAATTGGTTTTACGTATATCGCCAGGTTTTTCAATAAATGCCTCGAATTATAAACTTTATTCACTGTAAGAGTGTAACAGTTTCGAGTAACATAATGAATTTGGAAGGTGTGGCAAAATGCAAAGCCCTACTTCACGACCTAAAATGAAAAGTCTCAACTCTAAATTTTCAGGGAGGCCCAGGAAACATATGAACGCTACCGTCATGCTCTTACCGTGGATGAAGCTTAGTCCAATGTAAAAAAGAATATGTTTCCATTTTAATGTATACGATACTGTCAGTAGATTGTCTTCATGATTAACCAACATTATTTTGTAGCAAACGGATAATCTTTTCAGTGCGACCATTTTTAATGAGTACGGACAATCAAATGGGTTTTCTTTTCCGTTAAGAGTGCGTAATGCTTGATAGTATTGGACTCCTGCAAATCCACTATTTTTAAATAGTCCATATAGCTCCAGGTCAATTTCGGAAGTGAAATGTGATTCTGTATATTACTAGAATTTAACTTGTATGATATATTTGTATTTGAACAATTTGTTTTGTAAATCTAACATTTAATTTGAAATAAAAACTAATAAAAAGTTGTCTAGGAAAATTCTGAGTAACATGTTACCATTCTAGATTTGGTGTTGTGAAAAATTAGAAGACAACGTACAGGAGTCCACACACCCTGACTCACAGCCCACTACCCGATCACGCCACACATACATATATTTTAAGGTCCCACGCATTCTGAATTCATCCATACCTACACTCGGCCATTCTATACCCAATATTAGTCCCTGATATCGCACCCTTCTAACACTCATCATCGGATTCATCCCTTATAATGTCTGGCAACCAGGGCTTCATGTAATCGACCGAAGTCGACATCTTCATCGGACCCTTGTGATCGCCTACTTTATGTACTACGCACAGTTCGCCTCTGGAAAGAAGGCGCCTGGCTCTGATTTGAAAAATCAGAACTGAACAAATTTGATTTGAAAAATTTGTCTCTTTCAAAATCCGGTACCTAGGAACGGAAACAAAAGGTTTTATTGTTAGCGATTTGAAGTCTTGTTTCTATTGGCTAGTAGGAAACTGGGAGTGGGTGGCGCGGTCACGATTTTGCGAACACTGTCGGCAGCAACCTTTTCGTGCAACTCATAAAGGTTTCCTGAGCCCCTGGAAATCTGCATAATAATTATTTATTCTTATAATGAAGCAAGTTAAACAGCACTATACAAAAATACTTATCTTTTTTAAAAATGCACGTTGCCCCATGGGTTATTCCGCGTCAACTGTCGAGGTTTATTCACACATGTTTGATGATTTTGATAAATTTTTCTGCATCTATAGTTCTCAAAGAACCGATTCAGATGCAAAAATCAGTTGTTCGATAACTCAATTTTTTTAGTTACACTCACTCAAAGTTTTGGGTACATTTTTCTTTAATATTTTATATTTCGATAAATATTACAGATAGTCACATCGTTCAAACGCCAAAATGAACGAAAGGAATTGAAGTTTCATAGAAAAAATACTCGATTGAGAAATACTTGTTCGGAACAAATGTTAATGATAAAAGTTTATAACAAATGCTTACCATTTCCAAAGGGGATCTTCGATTTTGATAACAAAAAATTGCTAACAGTTGCTGGAAGTCTTTTGCAAATGCCATTGAAAGGGCTTCCGGGAACACGACTTAGGGACCGAGTTATAAATTTTTATTTCCGGGCGCGCCCGGTTAATTTGCCGGTGATGCGCACCAGAGTTGACTGTCGCGCGGATGTTAGACTCGGCACTCGGGGTACGTACAGGGTGAGTAACTTGCCTTTAAATCCCCAATGATGAATATAGGCCGTTGAAAATGGTATAATTATACGGTATTGAGCAATTTTAATATAAAGGAGTATTTACCGAGTCTTTTCCACGCTCTGATATTTATAATATCAAATTGTACCAATAATGGGAATAATTGGAACTCGAGTGTGAAGGGGATGATTAAAAGGCAAGTGACTCACCCTGTACATTCAAAATGGTCATACCTGTTCAGTATCTTACAGCATACCTGCCAAAACGCAATGTGTGAACCGGTGGTACGTATCCGCGCCCAGATTATGCTGCAAAATTTCCAAAATTATTACGAAACTCGTATGTTGTAAAATGTTATTGACTCTATAATAAACTAAGAAAAGATGAATCGTGACTTGGGAGTTATTTTAATGAAATTCGCCAACAGCTTTAACCCTTTAACTGCGCAATTAGTCTGATATTTCATTACCCCCCGCGCAAAACTTTTGGGTTTAAATTTTGTTTTTAATGATTGTGAACATTGAGAACCATTGTAATGTGAAATAAAATGTTTATTATTATTATAACACATCCGGATTTAAAATAATAATCAAACATATTAAAATATTATAATTAGATATTTATTGTAGTACGTTCAATAATTTGTTACAAACTATTATACAGACTATTATAAATTATAATAAACTACAATAAGTTAATGAAATTGTGAAAACAATAAAATGAATTGTTATAAAAGTTAATCTTACATTATGGTCCCACCAGCATTTAAAATTCTTTCCTAGTGTGGTAAAAACCCTCGCCAATACATAATTCCACGCAGCATTCGCAACATCAAGAAATTACCAATTTTCTTTTCTTTTCCTTACGCTTCGTGTTCTTGCAGACGTAACACTGCCTCTGAGGTTTCTTCCTATTCCTAGTTGACGGCAGAAATTCCAGGTAGTGTCGTGTAATGTAGTCCTTTCCGCAAACCGATCTGATGCAAGATTTAGAGTTGTAATACGGCCGGAGAGGTTTTGGGACAATGAGCCGTATTTTTCACGAAGTTGACGCACAACAGTGCGACCAAATTCTTTGAGTGATATTCTATTGCCAGTTTACATTCAAAATGGTCATACCTGTTCAGTTCCTGACAGCATACCTACCAAAACACAATATGTGAACCGGTGACTCGGAACCGGAAACTCATATGTTGCAAAATGTTATTGACTTTATAACAAACTACGAAAGAATGAATCATGACTTGGGAGTTATTTTAATTAAATTCGCCAACAGCTTTAATGATAGCTAAATGAATAATTGAATAAGAATAAACGAACAATTCACCGCGAAATCACACAACAGTAAAAATTCGGTTGTCCCTAGTGTATTCTTAGTTGTCCCGAAAAACAGTGTTGCTGCTTCGCGATGAAGTATGGGGTACCAGTTTGTGTAAGGAACTCATGAACTGGACCAAAAATGTATTAATATTAGAAGTTATGACGTGCAATCTAGTATTATTTAAGGAACGCCACTGCTTGTAATGAATCTTGGAAGAATAGTGTTTATTGCTTTATGGGAGCCCCTAATTACATAATTTGGATGTGGATACGTACCACTGGTTCTTATATTGTATTTTGGCCGCTATGCTGTAAGGAACTGATCAAGTATGACCATTTTGAATGTACGTACCCCGAGTGCCGAGTCTAACATCCGCGCGAGAGTCAAGCCTGGTGCGCATCACCGGCAGATTAACCGGGCGCGTCCGGAAATACAAATTTATAATTCGTTCCCTAAGCCGTGTTTCCGGAAGCCCTTTCAATGGCATTTGCAAGAGACTTTCAGCAACGGTTAGCAATTTTTTTATCAAAATCGAAGATCTCCTTTGGCAATGGTAAACATTTGTTATAAACTTTTATCATTAACATTTGTTCCGAATAAGTATTTCTCAATGGAGTATTTTTTCTATGAAACTTCAATTCCTTTCGTTCATTTTGGCGTTTGAACGATGTGGCTATCTGTAATATTTACCGAGATATAAATTATTGAAGAAAAATTTACCCAAAACTTTGGGTGCGTGTAACTAAAAAAATTGAGTTATCGAACAACTGATTTTTGCATCTGAATCGGTTCTTTGAGAACTATAGATGCAGAAAAATTTATCAAAATCATCAAACATGTGTGAATAAACCTCGACAGTTGACGCGGAATAATAACCCATATATACCAAGTAGTAGTTATAAATATACAGCGCGCGACTACCGAGGATACTTATCCCGAAGCGTAGCGGTTGTCGTCTGCTATAAAACTTTCACCCCCATTTATGAAAAAGTTACAGCTCCGAGGATTTATTTCTGAATTTTGTGTTTCATCGCTGATTTTTCTGAATCTAATGAGCGAAGGATCAACCGAATCGGTTCAGTCCTTCAGGAGATATGAATTTCTCCTGCTTATTTTTCTCGTGGAAAAGTCAAGGCGGATTAAGAGTCTTTAGGGTTTCCACGAATTCCTAAAAATGTGGCTTTCACTTTTTTCACACGAGATGGGAGCATCCCGAAATGCTGCGGGCTGCGAAGATAATACGGCTATGTCGTGTTTACGTTACCGACACATTCGTTAAGCCGGTTATGACGCGGTTGGTTACGTGACAGAGTCCGATTTTATTATTTTATTTCAGATAATAAAACAGCATTAAGAAGTTATTTTTTATTAAGAATTATTAAGAATTATGAAATACCAAAAGTGTTAATTACGTAAATCACAAGCCCTTGTATTTGGTAAATCCAATAGTTGAAATTGTCAAGTGTGTGGCATATTAGGAATTATTTATTTACAAATTAAGGGAATGCGAGCTATTAGTGTTAGTACTTGCTTAAACTAATTTCGGCATTTTAGGGTTGCGGTCCATCAGCTAGGCACTTGACAGTCTGGAATAACTTGTAAAGTGTGTATGGTAGTGTATCTTGTCTAATCTCTTTAAATGTAAAAATGTATAATAATTTTAATTTGAAACTTTTTTTAAAAAAATACAAATTCATTTAAAAATGGCAAATAACACATTTAATGTTTAAAACACTAACTCTAATCACAATACTAATACTAATGAAAAAATGTTTTATTTATTAATAATTAATTCGAGAAAATATATTCACGACGGTTCTTTTGTTGTACTGCCCGTTAAGGTGCGGGTTGAGGGGGGGGGGCACCTGAGGTGCCAGTTGGAAGGCGGCCGCCGAGCTGCGGCTTGTGATGGCGGTGTTAGCTCTATTGCCAGCATCATTTCTGAAAACGCAAATTTAGTTTAGATTCATCTCCCCCCCCCCCCCCTCTCTCTCTCTCGAGTACCGTCATACAAGCTTTGCTTTGCTCCTGTTTTTGGAACCGATATCTGCCGCTTTCTGCCCTGCGGGGCCTGTTGCAGGTGCACATTGTATTCTCCGTTGGCCCGCCTTTACTTTGGCCCATAATTTATTATCGGCCACTGACTAGCCGACGAGAATACCCTACATCTTTCTGTGGTCAAACTTAACAGAAATCCTAACCCTCATTAGAGTGGGTGTGATTTTCTGTTAATTTTCCGGAGTTTTTGAATCTCTGGTGTGACGTCGCGCCTTGTGCGCCCCCTGGCCGTCTACCACCGACACGGCTGCCACCTACATGCGCTTCTTCTCTCCACGGCTGCCAACTCTTACATCGGTCTACCTGCGATGGCTCCAGCTACTACCTGTCCGCTATGCAATAAGGGAACCAAGTTGAGGAATGATATCTGTCAGTGATGCAAGCGCATGTTTCATCCTAGCTGCCTTAGGCTCCATTCCGAGCGGGGCTGCAAGGGGGCTCCCTCGCCTTCTTCCTCACGGCCTGCATCGCCTGCTTCTTCGCCTCTTCCCTCTATTGCTGCTGGACTGTCTCAACCTGGCCCCTCTTAGATGCCTTCTACAGTGTCCGCTGACTGTGATAACACCACTATCCTGGACGCTATAAACAAACTGACTGCCTCGCTGACCAGCTTCATGGCTGAGCAGCGTGCGCAAACAGCTGACCTCAAGGCCTGCATGGAGAAGCTCCCCTCCGTCTCTGCGCAGCACTCCGAACAGCTGCTTGGCCTCGATAAGCGCACTGCCATTCTCGAGGCTAAGGTTAGTGCTAGTGCCTCTCGAGCTCAGTTGACTGAACTCTCGGCGTCGGTCACACCGTCGGTTGACTCCCTACGTGCTGACATCCGTCAGGTTAGTGAGCGTAAATCCTTGCTCTCCACTGCGTCTGTTTCCACTGCCTCCCGTCTTGCGAGGTTAGAGATGGACAGTGTATCTTCTGAGCTCGTAATCGCTGGGCTCCCGGAGTCCCCTGGGGAAGATCTGCCGTCCCTTATCGTTCGCGTCGCGCAAGCGCTTGGTGCTCCACTCTCTCACGCTGACGTACTTTCTGCTTCTCGTGGTACCCCCACCCCTGAACGTCCGCGCACAGTACATGTGCGCCTTAGCTCGTCTGATGTGCGCAACGCGGTTCTCGCGGCTAAGCGTGCCAAGCGAGATTTACCTGCCGCTAACATCAACTCGGTTTTCTCTTCGTGTCTTGTGTATATAAACGAATACCTGCCTCGTGAAGTTTCCTCGCTGCTCAAGCGCTGTAGGGCGCTTGCGCGTGAGCGGAGATATTCCCGCGTCTGGCACCGTGCTGGCGCCATATACGTCAAGAAGACCGAGTCTGGTACCCCCGTCAGTATCGACACCCTTGCTGATGTAGAAAGTAAGCTAGCATGAAGGCTTACTCTCCGCGCGTCGCCTCCTAACTCTATCGCCCCCCCCCCCCCCCCACCATTCTTCGGCTGGGACATGTAAATGCACCTTCGCGGCCTTTCTCTCTTCTATCAACTTCCACATTGTAGCGATGTCGGAGTCTTGGCTCTCGTCTTCCATCTCGGACTCGCAGCGTGTTTTCCCTGGCTTCTCACTGCACCGTTGCGACAGGAATAACAGAATGGGCGGAGGCGTTTGTTTATATATCCGCGACTTTCTTACTTCCTCTGTAAGTGTGTCATCTTCTTCCTCTATAATTTCTGGTCCTGAGTACCTCTTCGCAGAGGTGATCTTTCCCTCTGCGGGCTCCCTTCTTGTAGGGGTCGTCTACCGGCCCCCGCACGTTCCTCTCTCTCACTTCGAGCCCATGTTTGCCGACATTGTCTCGGAGTAGCCCAACAAGGTAGTGCTTGGCGATTGGAATGCGGACATGGGTTCCTCTTCTTTTGACTTCGGCTACCTTGGAGATCTCTTTTCTCGTCTTAACCTCTATTCTATCGCTTATTCTCCCATTTTTCATACTTCTACTTCCTCCACTTGGCCTGACCTCGGGCTTGTGGACGACTCTAGCAAGGTTGTTTCTTTTTCTCAAAGTAGAGAGCCTCACTGCTGAGATCATGACTTTATCTCGCTAGAATACGCACTAACTTCACGCATTGCTCCTTTTAATGATCTTCGTCGGAGGTATGGTTCAATCGACCGTGGCGCACTACTCAATGATATCTCGCAGCTTAGCTGTGCTCGTCTTACTACGAACGCTTGTGAGAGTAGCGTGGATCTGTTGGTTGACAATCTCAACACGTGCTTGCTTCAAGTCCTCAATGAGCATGCCCCTCTCTGACCCCTGCGTGTCAGACGGCCACCTGCTCCCTGGATCACTCCTGAGATCCGTCTCGAGATGCGTTCTCGTGACTCGCTCAGGAGATCCTATATTAGAACTGGGAATCCGGACTTGCGGGTACAATATAGAGCCTGTCGAAGCAAAGTTCAAGCTCTTTTGGCGCAAGCTAGATCTGCTTTTCTCTTCGACAGGTTCTCCGACCTTACTAACCCGAACGAAATTTGGCGCGAGCTAAAATCGTTCGGTGTCCTTCCTCCCTCGCGTACCTCCGCTCCCATTTACTTGTCTCCGGACACTCTAAATACCTTCTTCCTTTCGGCTCACGCCCTGTCTCCACCGGCCGTCCCCGCATGTTTGTCTTTGTCTAACTGTCCCTCTGACGATACATCTTTCTATTTCTCTCCTGCTACTGAGGAGAGTCTTGCTAGCGCCTTGCGCCTTACTAACTCGTCCATCTCGCCCTCGGATGAGGCGAGTGCGAGGTTTCTTTCTCTATCTTTTCCAGCTATTTACCCCACTGTCATCCAAATTTTCAATTCTTCTCTCACTTTTATTATCTTTCCTGACGCCCTTTTTTTTACGTGGGGAAATTCTCGTGGACACCCTGGACGCCCTGTCCAGGACAACGTGGACGTCCTGGTGGGGGCGACGGGGTAATGCCGGACTCTTACCGGCTAGAACCCCACGGTGGCCATCCTCCACGCTTACTGGGGCGATACCGGGAACTCTGGTCGAACACAACCGGTGCCGCCCCGCGCCCGCCCCCTAAGGGGGGCTCGTTTCGTGATGGGGGGGGGGGGGGGTGGCCATCGCTTTCACGAGAGAGGAAGGCGTCCCCCACTACCCGCGAGGAGATACGGCTCTCCGCACTCCTAAGCCAAGGGCGAAGGAGGAGGGAACCGTGCCTCCCGCACTACCAGTACCTCCTGGGCGGGACGTGCCACCACGACACGCCCCGCCCCGCCTCGTGGCCGCTTTGCGGAGGCGACAGAGCCACCACTCTGCCGCCTCGGCCCCTTGGCACATGCCCGGCTCACCGGCAGGGAACCTCCACCGGCGGGTCCGGGCCGCCAAACTTAGTTGGGGGGAACTGCGTGCCCCCGTGCGGGGGCCGACGGGGACGGGCCCTCCCCAGACGTAAGCGGTCCGTCCACTCCCGCCGCCGCTCCGCCTCCTCCTTTTGGGAGAGTACTTCCTCGCAAAAAGCGAGGAAGGCCCTCCACGACCTCTCACTGCCGAGGATCTGTCGGATGACCGTCGGCAGCGAGAGGTCCCTCCCAATATACCGCACCAGGACACGGCGCTGCTCCCCCCCCAGGCCCTACAATGCTGGAGGGTATGTTGCGCCGTGTCCCGGTCCTCGTCGCAGTGGTGACACTGTGCCGTCGCCTCCTTACCGATGCGACGCAGGTACTCACCGAAGCAGCTGTGCCCGGTGAGCACCTGCGTCGCGCGGTAGGAGAGCTGCCCTCTGCCGCGACTTACCCAAGCCTCCAGGCTCGGGAGAATCGCCCCGACGGCTCTGTGGCGGGAGTTGGCTGGACCTTCCAGCCTCTCCCGCCACATCTCGAGAACGAGCCGCCGGGTCTGGCCCTTGAGCTCCTCGACCGAGCGTTCCGTGGGTGTTCCGCCCCTATCGCGGAGGGCGCGAAGACCCGAATAGGTCCTCGCGTCCCCCATTGCCAGGATGTCCAGGGGCGGAAACCTCGCTAGTAGGGTGGCCGACGCCAGGGAGATCATGCGATATCCTCGCACGACCCTCACGGCCATCCCACGCTGTACCCTGAATAGCAGAGCACAATTGCGCCGGCTGGCCGCCATGTCGTCCGCCCAGACTGGTGCTCCGTAGAGCACCATGGAACGGACGACTCCCGCATAAAGGCGTTGGACACCCTCCCACGGTCCCATCTTTCCTGACGCCTAGCATCGATCTTACATTACCCCCATACCTAAGAAACCGAACGCTTCTGCACCTGCCGATTTTCGTCCTATCTCTATTCTTCCTGAGCTCTCTAGAATCCTTGAGCGGTTAGTCCTCACTGACATTTAGAGTTTTCTCGATAGCTCTGAGAAGTTGGATCCCTCGCAACATGGTTTTGTCAAAAACCGCTCTACTCAGACCGCTCTCTTGACACTCCTGGAGGACGTCCGTCTTGGTGCTGATCAGCGGATGATCACAATCCTGGTTTGTTTCGATTTCTCTAAGGCCTTTGACACCGTAGACCACTCTCTTCTACTCTCTAAACTCCACTCTTTTAACCTCTCTTTTCTGGTCTTACGGTGGATCTAGTCTTACCTCACGAATAGGGTTCAGGCAGTCAGAATCGGACGGTCTACCTCTCAATTTTCCCCGGTCCATTCGGGCGTGCTGCATGGCTCCGTCCTTGAGCTGTTTCTCTTCTCTCTCTATATCCACGATCTTAACTCTGTTATCTTCTACTCCAAGGTGGTCAAATACGCGGATGATGTACAATTGTACATCTCCGCGCCTTACAACGATCTGGAAAACGCAATTACAAGGATTAATTCTGACCTTGCCAGCGTCTCTGCCTGGTCCACCTTGAACTCTTTAAAATTAAACGTTTCTAAAACGCAGTGCCTGATGGTGGGCTCTGCTCGTACCCTTGGTTTGCAGCATGTTGCTGGTGCCCCTCTGGTTTAGAGGGACGGTATACCCATCCCGTACGATTCTCGGATCGTCTCGCTGGGTCTGCACATATCGTCGACTCTTGACTGGGGGGATCACACTCGGCACATCTGTAGTAAGGTCTATGGTGTGCTTGCGGGGTTACAGCGTCACAGTGCTGCGTTGCCGCGGAGCTTTAAGATCAAGCTGGTATCCTCCCTCATTCTGCCACACCTGGACTACTGCTGTCTGCCTTTGCTAGGCATCAGTGCGACTCTAGACTTAAAGATCCAGCGTGCGTTAAACGCCTGTGTACGATTCATATTTAATGTACCACGCGCCGCGCACATCACGCCATTCTATCGGCGTCTTGGATGGCTCAAGGTACGTAATAGACGGCTCCTATTCTTAGGAGTTAGTCTGCACAGGGCCACTAAGTCCAAAATGTCCAGCGTTTTGCAGAGTCTTATCGTTCCTAGGCTCGAGGGTTCAGTCGATGATCCCTCCTGTTAACGAGGGACTCTCCTCACGGTGCCCGTCCACCGCACCTAGTTTTTTGGGGCCTCGTATTCCGTGCGGGATCCCCGATTCTGGAACGCCCTCCCACCGGACATCCGGGAGTGCGACTCTGAAGGAGGTTTTAAGAGGGCGCTGACGGCCCTCCTGTTCAAGACCTACGATGTGGTCTAGTTATTTAACTAATTTTTTCTTGGCGATGTTTTGGGGCTTCTTTCTTCTTTTTTATTACTTTTTTAAATTACTTATTATGATGTTTTCTGCTTATTTTTCTCTGCGGATACTTTTGCTTTTATTTTACTCTTCGTTTTGCTTTGTATATAATTTGTATATTGTTGGGTGCTTCTGAGAGGGCGATATCGCCCTAGAACATAATAAATATGTATCTATCTATCTCTCCCTCTCTCCCTCTCCCTCTCTCCCTCTCTCCCTCTCTCCCTCTCCCTCTCTCCCTCTCCCTTTCCCATTGTCGCGCGAACGTACAAGGTGATTCACTTACGCACTGACATTTATTTATAATATCAAATTGTACCAATAATGGAAATAATTGGAACTCGATCGTGAAGGG